>LGRX02000127.1:88279-114684 GCA_001247695.2 Cymbomonas tetramitiformis
CCCCCCTTCACCGCAACCCCAATCTGGGCCGCCCGCAGTCCACCATGGTCATCCTCCTGTCGACGCCCACAAAATCGAGCCCTGAGGGCCTTCGCACGCTGCCTGCATATGACCTTCCCCACTAGCTTCCGGAGAACTTCGCCACACGCAATGGGCCGGACGTTGACGCCGAGGCCGTCCTTCAGCATTAACCTAGCGCCTGCCAACCACTCCCGAACCCCCGCCGGGGCCCGACCTGCCGCCAGATGGTTGCACACCTCAGTGCATCTCGCCCACCAGAGACATGGACCGCCCACATATCAAGGTATGTCTTACGCAAGGTCAACTTTACACAAAACTTCTGATTTTCTAGATCGCGAGATATATGCGATTTAAGTACGCGCTTAAGTATGGTTAATATGGGAGATAATTGAGCGGTATCGACCATAACTTTCCAATGCCTGGGTCAATTTTATACCCGGAGCGCGTAATATGTGTAGACTGCTGTTAGCGAAATGTTTATCAAATAAAAATATTTTCGGAAGTTTTGTGTAAAATCGAGTTTGCGTAAGACATACCTTGATATGCTCCCAGCGCCACTGAGAGCTGCCCGGTCCCGAGGCCCGCGACAGATTACGCATTACATCATCGAATGTCTTCTCATCCAGCTCAAGCACCTGCCCCCGAAGCTCCCGCCGGCGATCCTCTCCCACATCTTGCCTCCTGTCCACTACCCGGTGGTACATGGGGATGTACCCAGGAGGGTCTGGGTACATAGCGATGTACCCAAGCTGCGCGATGTGTTTCAATGACTAAATTCGTTACTGTGTCATTAATACATGAAAATATATTATCTTAAGACCCTCCCCAGGGTGCCAATATATCGCAGGGCTAATTTTGACTCGATAGCATATCCACTCGTGACGTTCCGGACTCGGCAAACTCAACTTTTCATAGGGGCAATGTACGAGATACCGGCTGCTTTAACCGACATTTTGAGGATCAAGGCGACATCGGATGAAAATTTTGATAAGACACTACGGAAAGAGCAGGTCGAGAACTTGACAACATGGGTCCTCAAATTTTCAAAGGGCCGTCG
Organism: Cymbomonas tetramitiformis; assembly: GCA_001247695.2. NCBI lineage: Eukaryota > Viridiplantae > Chlorophyta > Pyramimonadophyceae > Pyramimonadales > Pyramimonadaceae > Cymbomonas > Cymbomonas tetramitiformis. The sequence continues at coordinate 89,358 of LGRX02000127.1, forward strand.
AGGAGGCAGGTAGTATAAGCAAAATTCCAGTCATTGCGGTAGAATCGGCCCTTTTTCGGTAAATTCTAAGAACACATCGAACGCCATGACGTTTGAAGCTGAAACTTTTGGATGAAACGCCCACCCGATGAATGACACTTGCTTTTTAGGGTACTACATGATGCACGAACGTTAGATTTGGCGATGCTATTGTTTAAGGAGCACATATGAGGCATCTTCATCGATGTACCCAAGGGATGTACCCCAAAATATCGACTTTTCATTTTCTTTCCGGCGGCATACGGCAGTAGCCGGCGTTTGAGTACACGTGATCAAATAGCCGGCATGCGCGCATCCGCTTATGAGGAATCGGTTTAGGGTATTATCAAGACTTTTGCCCACGCGATCGGTGCACAAATGACACGGGAAAATCTGCATACGTTGGGTACATCGTGATGTACCCAAGGCCGGGTAGTGGACACTCCTGCCTGTCCCAGCCGGGTGCAACCGCTCCAGCTTCAGCAACGTCTCCTCCGTCGCTGGTGCCAGCTTGGCCAACTCCAGCCTCTTCGCTGCCTTTCCCAGCTGGCCCGCCTTCACCAACCGCACAGCATCTCGCAGCACCCGTTCCTCATCCGCCTCGGCCACAGCTCGTCGATCCCCCGGCACCTCCGCATGCTGCCCCTCCCACTCACCGCGTACGAAGCGGGCACACCGCTCCTTAACAGCTCTTTGACCTGGGCCACACCCTGCTTCACCCCCTGCTGGACCGGCTGAAGAACCAGGCGCGGGAGTAAAAAGAACAGCTTGTAGGCCTCGACGTCCTCTGTGTCCACCCGCATCCTCCGAAGCGCGACCATCACACACTCGGTGAACAGTCCCCACAACTTCTTCGGCACCATCAGGGAACCAAGGGAAGTCGCTCACAGCACACTCGTCGACACTCAGTCCTCGCAGCCATGTCCACCCCGCCTCTCCAAGCCCATCCGGGTCCCCCACCAAGCTCTCGCCTCCGTGCTGCCCCTGCGCCCGCCCCGCCGCCCGTGGATTGCCCTGGCCCCCACTGCCGCCTCCTCCCTGAGCCGGCGCACAACGCTGAGCATAACTAACCAGACAGCCCCCACCCCGACCTTGATGCTGCCGCAATCCAGTCTCCGAGAGGATATGTCCACAGCTCTGCTCAGGGCACCGCGTGAGCCTCGCCGCAGACAGCAGAAGCCCCGATGCGTCAGGATGGCTCCGCCGAAAATGCTCCGTCAGGGCTCGTCTGCTTCCTAGGGCCCCCACTGAGCACCCCGGCACCGAGCAGACCACATTCCCCACCCGCTGTCCTGCCCCCTTCCGCCCGCCACTTCCCTCGAGCTGCGCCGACCCACTAGTCCCTCCCGAGGCACCCCCCAACGGTCTCAGTGGCTCCACAGCCCCTCCCTCACCCGCCACATCAGCCCCGCGCTCTGCCCCCACCGTCCTCGTCCCTAACCTTACCCCGTGGACACCCTCACCCGCCACCCCCACGGCCTCCTCACCACCCGACTGTCCCACCGCTACAGCACCACTCCCAAGATCAACGCTAACCCCAGCCGAACGCCCCGACAGTTCCAATCGAAGTGACAGATGAGGGCCCTCCACGCCCTCTCCGCTGCTCACTGCCATCCCACCCGCCAGACCATCCACTCCGGCCCCGTCCTCCCCGCTGACCCCCTCAGTTTCGCCACCCGCACCCGCGCCCGCATCCCCCCGAGGCAACCGCCGCCAACCCATAAGCAAGCCCTTCTCCGCCTCCCTGCTCCAGCCACCAACCGTCTTCACCCCGACGCGCCGCCCACCACCCCGCCTGGACAGGAAACCGTCATGATCACCCGGGTCTCTCGGCCTGTCCTCCAGGAACACCTCCTCTCTCTCCGGGTTCCCATCAAGGTACTCAATCACCGTCGCCCCCTCCACAGATGCCCCCCCCCCTAACCGTCCACCATACCAGCTGCGCTCACCTGGCCAATACACCTCCACCAGGGTGCCCACTGGCAACGCCGCCATCGCTGGGCCTACACTCTGCTCAGCCGATCTCCCACCATCAACACGCCTTTCATTATTTACACTATCCGTGACCGCCAGGTCCGCCGCCTGCCCAGCCGCCCCTTCCATATTTACACTATAAACAAACCCCTCATTCGCCCGATTACCTTCATAATCAGAACTCATAGTCATAATTCATTCATTCGAACACTACGCCCAGTGACGCTCACCACCTGCCACCAAGCCGAAAAACCAAAACCAAAATCGAGCCAAAAAACAGCATCCGGAAACTCATCGCCATGGAATTGCAACCGGCCGTGGCCTCAGGAGTCCTGCCTCTCACCCCGGGGGATTGGGCGGGCAGGTGCTGACGCCAGCAGAGGCATCCGTCAGATACAAATGTATCCAATATCCTGGACTGTCAGCTGGGTTGGCCTGGATGGGCGCTCTATGCCAACCGCGCGGAGGGCTGTCTGTACAAAAGTAACCGCGCCCCGAAGGTCTCCGGTACCCTTGACCGTTGCTGTTGATGCAAAATCCATCTGCTGTTGGCTCCCCAAACAAATATATGAAACCATGCCTGCACAGGCGCAAAAAATGTACACAACTCGAACCACACGTGTGTGCGTGAAACCCAAGATCGGATCTGGACCGTAGAGAGCAACGGCAAGCGACGGCCACCACACCATAAGTGCGGAATCGTCCTTACGGGCCCGGGTCCAGACCACACCCAACCGACATCACCGCTAACACAACCAACACAATCAACACAAGAAGGAGAACACACAACCAAGGCTTCGATCGGCGAAGGCAGCAGCCAACACCCTGCACTCGAAGGCCTCAGCAGGGAACCCGAGCGCTACGAACCGACACCACACACAACCCTAGCCGTGTGGGGGGGGTCATACCCCTCAGCCGGCAAACGCTCCCCCCTCCATTCTTTGTCCCCCCGCCAATCCGGCGAGGGTTAGGCCCCGGGGGAGGGCCCCTACTGTGTGTGCGTGTGTTTGCATGCTTGCATGCTTGCGGGATGAGTGTGTGGATTATAATTATAAAACTATGTGTTGTGGCGAAACAGAAGGAGAGCACACATCAGCAAGCTGGCCATAAGTTTCCATGGATGGAGTCAGAGGAGCCAATCAGCAGTGACCATGAGGATTCTCCGTTCTTGAAAGCACCAGAAGCCGCTGCGTGCCACACAAAGCAGGTTCAAGAAGGTGACAATGAATTGGTAGATGCGGCTGAGCGCCGCCGTGATGCTACACAGAATAAGAGGAAATTTGCTGAAGATACCCCCATGAAGACAAGTAGAAACTCAGGTGACGCAAACCTCATCAGCCCACATGCTGACTTATTATTGCAGGTCGGATAAGTCAGCATGCATGGTTGCACAACTAGTTAGCTGCTAATACATCAATCATATGTGTATATGTGTGTGAGAGAGAGCATCACTTTATATTGTGCTTTGAACCATGCATGCATCATCACGTTTTCAAATATACTGACTCCTCAAACACACACACACACACAACACACACCCATATAAACTCTCATCTACCCATTGAATCAAGATTGGGGTTTGTTGAGTGGAGTTCTCTTAACGATTACTAACATGCAACTTGAGGTTGTACACGCTTTGGGAAACTTCTATGGGAAACTTAGGGCATCAGGCACGGTGGATATACGCTGAATATGCCGTATATATTATTAATAGCCCCCATCCGAGTATGGTACTATCTTTGCCCAAATGCACATGAATGGTTGTCTCCGGAACATGACACGTTGTAAATTGGTTTCTGGCGTGGGAAGCAATTATGTTGATTCTATAACCAACCGTATGGCAAGACTTGCATTAGAAAGTTGTGGGTTGTGGTAAGCCAGGGTCGATTAATACTTGCATTCAAAAATGCTTATCGGTGTTGTTCTGGGATGGAAGTAAATGTTGATTTATTATCGCCTGCCTTTTTGTTTTTGAAGTGAATAACCTTTCATCCCCACACCAGCATAGCTTGCTTATCAGCTGCGCGTTTCTATCAGAATTTTGATATATGAAATTCAATGACCCCTTCACGCCAAATGATGTACTCGTTTACTGATGACTACACCGATCAGGGGGAGGGTACACAATGGTGTGTGCAGTTGCGATTCCAAAACCGAGTGTTTGATATGCTTTGTGACTAGCATGTTTGCCTTGCAGGTGCGGATGGATTCAAACTCCATACGTCATTTGAGTTCCTCAAGACCCCAACAAAACCACCAAAAGAATCTCGTCACGATCAAGAGTTGCAGGCAAACACTATGTTTGTTGATGGCAATAAGTCTTCACCGCTATCCTTGACTGAAGAACGATCTGGCGACCAAGAGTACGCGTACTAAAACACCCTGACTGTTTCACGCGGATCCTTGTAGTGCAGCCACGGAGCATATGCTCATGTAAGCAAGTGAAACATATCGTCTCCATGAGCAAGCACAGTGACACACAATCCTATCATAGCTAGGCAGATGCTCCGCGCGCCGTATCATATGTTTAGGGTTTGCTTGGCAAAATGCTGCATCGTCCTTCCCCAATATGTGCAGTGGCATCGATAGGCAATACAATTTTCTCCATTCAGACAATCGGGGAGCGGTTTTCAGATGGACGAAAGCGCTGCATCAATAGCCCTCCATGGAGGCCTCACGTTCAATCATGGACTTTTAATAATAGAGGCAGCATATTTCCTTATTGCCCCATTTCAACTATCCATATCTATCTAACAATCACCGATTGTATTAGTCCACCTGGTTGATTTTCTTAACCCCTTAGTTGCCGGAGGAATTTCGGGGTTTTGAAAATTTTGGTTTATTTGCAATAACTTTCGCATAAGGGTCCTGCCTCAACTTTTGAAAATAGTGTCGGAAAGGTCTTCTCAAGGCGAATCACATGCAAACGTTAGAAACACGTGACACTTGATACCGATGACGTGATTGTCAACTGAAAAATGTTGATGGATGTGCACATCGTTAACAATGTAAGCCCTAATATTGACCCTATACCTCCAGGTATAATCTTACCAAGTGCTCAACATGCGGTTAGGGCTACTTATATTATTAGGGGTTTGTAACACTATGACACATGTGCCCTAAATGTGACTCATTATGGTCAAGCTAAAATAGAGTGCGTCTGGGGAAATATTTAGAGCATCGTCGCAAAATGGTTGCTCCCAAGTGCATGACTGCACGCGGCTCGATAAGAGCTTTTCAAAACTGTCTTCAAAAGTGAATTTGAGTTATTTGTCGCCGAGAAAATCAGTTTTGAGTGTTTGATGGACATGTCCATCAGCTGGCAGCTAAGGGGTTAAAGCCATATATTATTTTCTGACCTTCATACCTTTTGCGCCATCGGTGAAAAGTGTGATATGGTGTATCGGGGTTTGATGCACACTTCCAGTAATATCATATTTTTATGCACGGAAGGTGTAACGCCACACACATTATTCACAATAAGGCCATCACTCGTCCTTATCGTTATGGTTCCATTGTGCTACTTGCAAGTGTCAATGAAACTGTTGGGCCATATGATGATCATATTCTGTTATAATATCGCCCCTGAAAACTTACCCAACGGCGACCGACTAGCTGATTGTGCACAATGGTCCAACATTGGCCTGACCGTATGAAAGCCCCGGGGAGGGGCGATGGGGTGTGCAGATCTCCAAAAGACTATACAAATAATGCTAAGATTGAAAGTAGTGTCAGCCCAGAGCTAAAGTCTGAGACTAGACATCTGCGATCTAAGGTACATACTAAACATATTGAGGTGACATAATTGTATTCCCCCCGCGGTGGTTGATACCGTCCTGAAGTTTCCAGGGCCCATTTTAGTGGTTGGCCCTATTTTGCGCGTTGTATTCCTGTGCGCGGCGCGACAGGGTGTATACCACATATATGGAGGAAGCAAAGGTCAGGTGGCATTATACCATCGTCGACCAGCGCAGACTAGGTATCCACTGGTTGATATTCCTAACCATCAAATCTCATGACATCCACACTTGGTCAACACAAAACTGAAAGATTAGTTCATGGGCATATAGCGTTACCGAGACCTTATCATTACATCAATGGTATGATTATATGCTATGTTGTGTGGGAACATATGTGTGTTGCCCATTCAAGCAGAAGAGAGCGGCGCGCGAAATTAATGTTGTGTCCACTCAAGAAGACACCGCTGACGACAATTCAGAGCCATCCTCACCAAATGGCCCACCTCCAACAAAACAAGCACGAGCACCAAGCAATGGAAATACTCGCAGTCGGAAGAGACTAGCAGCACCGCCGGCGACCACACCAGCCCCGTGTAACACACGGGGCAAAAATAAACGGTGCTACTCATCTATCTGCACCCATCACTGTCACGAGTTATAAGGGAGCTTGCATGTATGATGCTTCATGCATACTCGAAGAAGGACATACCCAGAGGGCGGGTGTGATGCGTATGTTGCTTGGTACATGCGAGTGCTTTGTGGTAATAAGTCGTCAAGTGTATTTAAATACTCAGAGGGGTGTCATTGACAATATATATTATGACAATCTAACGCATTCTAATAATGCTGGATTACTTTCTTTATCCTTACTATCTTTATCCTGCGATCTCCATTTCATCCAGTAACATAGCAGACTGCAAGTTGTGATTGGGCAAGATGCAGAACCAGCAATTGATATTGTATCACTCTAAAAACACCACCATGCCACATACAAATGTACGGACATGACGTCGTATATCAGAACCATTTATTATACTTTCATATGCCGCCGAAACATTAAATCGGGGAGTGTGGTGGAAAGAAATAATCCAAAAATCTTGGAACATTATGCTTTAGGATATTTTATTGGGATACTAATAATTATTTTCCGTACCGCATCCCAAAATGAGAGAACCCGACGCATTCCCGTAAAAAATAAGCATCCCTATAATATATTGGTCAATGCACCCCTATCATGAATTGGGGCACAAGATGCTATTATTGGCCTATGGTTTGGTAGCCTTTAGGCTTCCAAATTCCCGTAGTGTACCACACCTTGCAGATGTGTGAAGATGACGACACAACATCATTGTTGCTATCTATGGTATCATGTCAAACAGGCAAGCAAGTCGTAATGTAGCACCTCCTCCTGCGAGTAAGGCCACATTAGCTCGTGGTCGACGTGGCAAAGACGTGCAACAAAATAAAGATGCGAGAGACGATGAGGAATCATACCGTCAGACGCGGAAGCGTCCAGCAACAGCATCGATGTCTGAGGATGACGACGACAATGAGGACACCATCTTCGATTATGCAGAGGTGTGTGAGTACTTACGTACCAAAATTTGTATATACAATTTTGATAGCATTGCTGTGTCTGCCCGCCCACCACCCCTGATCCCCTCATGAAAACCCGTGGGCGGTGTTTGCTAGGTGTGTGTGCGGGGGTTATCCTACCATAGCATGGGATTGGTGTTTATGCACCAACGCCTATGGCATAGTTTGATTTTAAAAATCCACAAGCTTGAAATTGCCCACCCGTCCATAGCATAGGTTTATTTATTTAGGGTATCTTGCCATTATTCTTAATTCTTTCATAGCAATTCCATATATGGTACGTATTAAATGGGGACTATCGAGTACTCCACAGCATGAGCTTTACATATTAAGGCCCCGTGGACATTCGATGAGTATGTAACATTAATGATGATGTGTTTGCATCAATGTTCAATATGATTGTGTCAGAATGCCATTCGATGAACTTGATGCGTGTAATGATCTTATTCCACAACTTTATGTATCCATCATCTACAATTATACTTGATTTGTGTTAATTTGCATACAAATGTCTAGGACAAACCAAGCATTAAAGCCTATGGCAAAGTTTGATAAAAAAACTAATATTGCAATTGCCCACCCGTGACCACGTGATCATGTTAACACACATACCTACTCAAAACTGCAGGTATTTGGCATGTCTATCTAGGAGAGTGACTTTTGAGGGATCTCTTGGCCGCATCTTGCTCACATAATAGACTATATCAATTTGAATGGAATGCCAACGAAGGTGTGGGTTGAGGATATGCCATGCATTATTTGATAATCGAAGTGTGTATGCACATGATTGTTTTGGCTTCCCAAGTCGATGGCTGGGCTGATGATGCACTTCAAACCCGCTAATTACGGTGGGGAAATTGTGATTTTTATCATGATTCACTCTGGCTTACCACCACAAGTTGGGCATTGGTGGTTTGTGTGTTTGCTTTCAGCTTCTTGAGAATAATCCAAACTATATCTCATCAGAACTCAGAAGCTTAAGCCTAAGTTTCTCAGAGAAGCTTTTAGGCGTGAGCACGGCTGGAAGGGGTATAATCAACCTGAGAAATTACTGTCGTCACAATAATTATAATTAAACACACATCAATTGGGCAGCAGCCTTCCATATAGCCGAAACGGGCCAACGGGCTGCGGAGCAAGCTTGCAGCGACGGGTGGCCTTACTGTACGTATGGTCATTCGTCGCACGGCAGCTCTACCCATAATCCGCATTCTTTCGGATAGGTATGGTATGGAAGAGAAGTTGTCTCTGCCTGGAAGTGGGTGACGACGGAGCAGGAACACCTCGTCGAGGACTACGGAGGTCCCTGACACATAGGGGACGTTCTGATCGTCTCCGCACCAGCCGATGCCGGCATTGGCGGCTTCGTAAATGCGTGCAGCTTCTTTCCGCCTTGCAGCATCCACGGGTTTCCAGAAACCCGTCGGGTCACCGTCCCAGAATAAAATCACACACAGTTGCTTTACCACCTGGTATATCCTTGCGACGGCGACGGTAAGAACCTTTTCTACTTCACGGATACCCACATGTGGGGCTCTCCTACCCCACATGCATAATCGTGGTTATTGTATGCCTTTGGCTCAGCAAAATATCGAGGGTCTGACCTATGAGCTGAAGGTGGTTCAGGAGTCGGTAATATCATATAACTTCGTTTGAAAAAGCGGAATACAATCACATGCACACAAGGGAGTGGCGGGAGGGGGTGATTTGTACATGGCAAATGAGTTCGATCGCGCGGGTGTATGGGCATGTCGGCTGCTGGTCGGCGCCGTGGGAGTGGTCACATATCATGTCTCATAGGAGGATGGTGCCCCTATCACATCCTGCACAAGCATGCACGCGGTGCCACACGCACACATGTGGCCGCTACTCCCGCAAGCACCAGCCAGTGCACCACTCCCGCGACGCCGACCAGCAGCCGGCATGCCCATACGCCCGCGATCGAACACATTTGCCATTTTCAAATCACCCCCCCGCCACTCCCTTGTGTGCATGTGACTATAGTCACGCATATATAGTATATCAGAGCAATGGGGAACCTAGAGTAGCTTGGAATCGCTGCCCGCTGATCCAATAATTGGGCTACATTATTATTCATCAATGTTTCCATAATGTAAAACACAGCCGTTTTCCCCCATGGGACTTACTACTTCCTTTGAGATGCTTTTGCTGACTCGATCGATGGATACAACGATAGATACAGAGGGTCCTGTGGGGCCATGGACGTGTACAGCTAACTCCAACACGTGCAATATTTGGTCCCTACTAATAACACATTTCCATGTTAAACAAATGAAACTGCCGACGGGCACACACTTTTTGCTCTTGAAAACTTTACACAATGACACTTAATATTGGTTGGCTATATGAAACTGATATTGACATCTTATTTCATGGCCAAGTACATGCATTACGCACATCGTGCCCCATACGTGTGTTTTGTTGGTCTGTGTGATATCGATAGGACCAAAATACACATGTGGCTCGTGTGAGAAGTCCTGCGTATATGTAACAAACTCCACACCGAGCTTATTATATAACATTTGTACATGATATCAAATTTATGTTTATTTTGATTATATTGGAAACCAAACAGAAATTGAGAGCTGTGCGCTACATGTGAACACTTGCGCAAGCTGTCCAACATTTTGAAGAGTTGCCCAATATGCACATTCGGTGATGGGCTCCGAGACAGAATTGTGAATTTGGATAGTAGTATTTATCTAGTGGTAACGCGTTCCATGGTATAGCAACACGTAGTATTGCCGCCTTACAAGTGTTGTGCTGCGCCAGGAATACGACGCCCATTCACTCTGGCTTATCACCACACACTGTGCTATATCTAAGTTGAATATGTATAAGTCTCAGTTTCAACGAGAGAGGTGACAATACGATAATGTATGACAATGTAAGTACCATTTTTGGGGCATATCCCAGACAGGTTTCGTTCCCTGCCATGGAAACTGTCAGCGGATACAACAAATTATTATCCACTGTGCGGTCCCGATTGCACTATGTACAGTACTAGTCCTAATCCTATAGTAAGAACATCAACAGTATATTATATACTATACTCATCAGCTCGGATACAATTTATAAGCAAACCAACAGCAATACCTCAGAGAACAGCTGCAAACATTCATCAATATACTGCCACCAATAAATAATGATAAACAAAACACTATGAGCACACATAAACAGTCATTCATCAATTGAATAGAACTAAGGCTGAAGCTTACACTGCATTCTGTGTTTGCATATACAATGCAGCCATACCTATTTATGAACATCATATATATGCATAGATACATGCATGCATGCATACATAGATACAGCATGATACATACATACATACATACATCCATAGATAGATAGATAGATAGATAGATAGATACATACATACATACATACATGCACACATGAAACATATCCAATAAAAATATTCAAATTGAGTTGTTTGTCATACTAGACGATAAGCCAAGAGTAACTGTGTTGATGTCCTTTGAATCAATGTGTGTACAGGACGAGTCGGATGCAGACGATGCAGACAATAATATTGATGCCCCTCCAACAGCCCCGCATATGCATGATTGCAGCAGTCAACAAGAGGAGATGCACGCAGTCACGCTTGCATTGTCAAAATTGCATGAAAAGTGCAACAACAAGGCTGATAAGCAGATGAGTAAGATGGTGAAGGTGATGTTCTCAATTTGCATGCTTTAGGCACACCTCCATCACGCTTGTTTGCTCACCCACCCGCCACCCACCCTCCCTTTTGTTTCTCTAAAAGTTCATGATTCTATATACAATGTATGCACTGTCTTTACTGCACGTATTGTAGCACAGCTGCGTGTCCCAGCTAACAAAGTTTCAGGAGGGTTATTTGTGACGACTCCAGGAATCAAAACAGCATGCAGAAAGTATGACTGATCAGCTGCAAACACATATCAGTGCCGATATGGACAGGATTCTTGTCGGCATGAAGGTGCAAAACGATTCACAGCCTCTATGCCAACGCCCTTTGCACCAATATTCTTGAGTGAAAATCCTACCACTGCATCCGACGACACCTCACAAAAACAGAACATGCAAATTGATACAGCATCAAGCCATGCTTTGACCCCCGCCGTTCATTTATCGGCAACAATGGCGAGGTTGCGATTCCGCGTTTCCTGAAACCAAAACAATCACGCAGATCCGAGTGAATTCTGATGAGTCGAAATTGCCATGAAGTGAGCAGTAGGGGGCAATGAAAGGCTGCCCGATTCTAATTTGTCGATACATGGCGTGTACCCGGGGCGTATGTGAAATTTACAAAACTGTTCAAATTGGTTGCGGCTTTCACAGCCAAGTTCAGCTGATACTAGACCGACCGATCTCAACAGAATCTCTGCCAGGCCGATTGTCTTCTCAATTCTGAAGCTGACGCAAAATCTGTCAGTGTCACCATCCTGCATTCATTTGGTTTGTCATCATTCCGCTCTACCATTCGCGGTTTGGTGGTTTAAAGTAAAGTAAAGTAAGGCATGCAATTTGCTTTGAGCTTAAAGCATAACGTAAAGAGGCAATATGAATCCATAAGCATTAGAGAATTAAGAAGAACAAACATACACTATGCAAGTCTGCTTGAAGCACCACCTTTGGACCGTCCAGGGTCCGGAAAAAAAAGTTGAAGTTGTATACATTAACTGTGAAAATTCAAAAATCTTTGAATATGCACTTTGGAAATGGACACACGTCCATAACCTCATTCATCCGCGTACCAATGAAGGAGGATATACGCTTCAAGTTTATTTCTGGTCATCAAAATGATATTCATGTTCTCACGCTGATCAACATGAAACACGCATATGCCAAATGTGCAGAGACAATACGAAGACGTCGGGGAGCAGCTCAAGCAGGAAGGTCATCAGCTCACCCTTCTGAGCAAGTCTTTCGAAACAGCAATCCAAGAGCACGCTGCAAAGTATGAGGGATTGTACAACCAACTAGAAAAGGTAATGCACATGCCAAGGTTAAGCCCATGGCAGGCCGGGAAGATGAGAAGCACAGGAGTAAACGAAGTGATAACCTATAGCCTAATAATTTAAAGCCCTCCTGCTCAGCATAAATGACGAGGACGGCATGTGCTGCAAACCGTTAGTAATGAATGATCAAATATAAAACACAAGATATCTATGAAGGTATGCAAAGCATGCAAACAAAATTCCCCATTTATTATCTAGGCGCGTATTCTTGCTCCGCTTGTTATTGGTCATCTTATGCATCGGTAACAGATTTAGTAGTCATATGTTTTAACGGGAATGCATATTATGACTGTATGTTATTTTCCACTTATGTTGTGACAACCTTTATACACCCAATGCCTATATACCACCACTGACAATAATGGTCTGCATCGGCCTGATGACCCATGTATACAACTCAATTCTCATTGAAAAGCCCTTCATATTTTATCTAATAATGAATCACTTTAAAGTATAAACAGGTATGGTTTCTCCATTGATAGATATGTGCACCAGGTGACCTCAGACAAGGATTATGCCCTTCAATGCGACGATGGAACAATCTTCTAACTTTTTCGGCTTAATTTCGGTATGCGATTTGATCAAGAAGGAATATGTTTGCTGACCATACTGTAGTCTGACTGACAGATTAAAGTAGAATTGGAATGCACGATGGACGAAGCCACCACAAAGGTTCAAGCTCAATTGAATGAGGTAGGCGACTTTGAAGAATGTCGCGGCCTCCATAAGGGCACAGTTTTGAGATGTGTGGGAGAGTTGATAGTTCAGAATAATAACCCGATCATTGCATTGCACAGTGGCATGCACAATGTTACATACATATGTATTGGCCAACCTGATATTGTAATACCCTGTGACAAAAATATAGTTCTGTCATAATTACATGCATCATTATGGGCATGTAGGCACTGCTACCAATGCACACGTACAACTCACAATTCACAGCAATGCAACCTGTCTGAATGACACATGAATTGTAGTTTGATGACCATGTGTCGAAATTTAATCATTATTCTGATAACTGACAAATCTGGGAGGATATATGCAGCCTTTCTGGTCTCAGCAGGTCTTGAAATGTTGTTCTGCACCAGTGTGTGCATCACACACATACCATTTAAATAAATCAATATGAAGCACATTCACTCTTGCGTCTGTAAATTGCCATAGCAACCTTGTATGCCCCACCCGCGCCGGAGAAAACGTCGCATTTGCATATATGCTGTGTAAGGCATGTGCATGTAAGTCGCAGTCTGTGTTTACTATCGGATGATGCCTCTGTTGCTTGGTGCATGCCAGTGATTTATAGTAAGCCAGCGTGCATTAAAAAGCATTCACTCTTGAAGCCTACATATCCTTGATTGTGTGTGTGTGTGTGTGTGTTAACTAATGGGGGATGAGGCGGGGGGCTGGCATGGGTCACCACACATGCTCTGCAGCACAAACAAAAGCAAGGTCGGGACTTGAAAGCGCTTCACAAGACAATGTCCAAGCGTCTCAAGGTACACACCAAGATGCCAATATCAAAAAAATAGTTGAAGTCCAAGAACTCGGTGCTTCATAGACTTTCTAGATGACAGTCCACAGGGGTTGCCATTTTTTCTACCAAACTCCAGTGCAGCAGCTTTTGTTTCTTCCCGAGCCAACGCTAGAGCAAGTCAAACAGGCTCGCCAGCTGTGTGATCCATCGATGCAACTTCCGCAAACATGAATGGCACATTCATATATCCACAGGTGTGCATGTGGGGTTATCATTGGTCCATAAAGCAAATTAGAGGGTACACCTCACAGTCCCTAGATGCCACCTACTCAGGACTTGTGATGCATTTTGGTGAGGCCACACTTCACCAAAGGAGTTCACGAAAGTGGACGGAAGCAAACTTTCATGTTTTGTCAATCTGGTTTTGTGATTGCCACAAAAGGTGCATCTTGCATTGGAGTCTGTGCACAGTGTGTGGCCGTATGAACGTTTTGAAAAGTGTCTCTATCATACCTATTCTATACTGAAGTAACCTTTGGAACATTGCTTCAAATTTCACCATAGTGAAATGTGTATACCTAATGGATCCGTCGATTCCTGCAGGAGACCTGGCAGCGACCAGTCGCGCAGCTCGGAGGAGCTCTTCAGCATACCTTTCCACAGCTATTCTCTTGATTTGGGCTGCATTTGATGCGATAGACTGCCAACTGCAGTGAGAATTCGAACCCCACATGATAGAGGCGGGCTATCCTCTAAATTTCTGCCTGCTCTATACTGCTTTCTGGACGATGAATCAGCATCTCAACATTCCCAGATAATTCAATATACTAGCTTGTTTGTTACGTGGGCGGCCGCGTGATGAGTGTATAGCAAGAGCTAACGTGACCAGTAGACTAGTGTGTGTGGGCATCATACCAGCAAAACTCAAGATCTATTTACATTCCTGGTGATCAAATCACACACTGCCCATGTTCTTACAATCCGAAACAAGTACGGTGAACAAAATCCTCAAACCACCACATGCATCATATTCCATGCATTCATTATTTATATTTGGGTGAGTTGAGTTGTCCTGCGTCAAGAAAACATGTGATAATTATTCCAACAAATTTGGACACAGTCACACAGTGGGTGACTTGCTTCTGCTTCTGCTGATCAACGCACAGAGATCTGCAACATTGCTAGGCAGTGCATCATCCACACATGGCATACACAAGGTTGATGTGGTGGGTCAGTAGGTGCTTCGGTTGGATTCCAGCAATTCGGTTGTATTCCAGCAAACTGACAATTTTGCCTGTTTACTAATCAGCGGTGGCCGATGCAGCGTTCACATTCAGACTGTTATTGTTTTCACTCATCCATAACTCATGCGCATTTTCGATAATCAACAGATCAGGCTGTAGATGATGGGCCTTCCTTGGACCATTTACTCAGATTCGTCATCATCGTCTCCACTTCTTGTGGCGTGTTTTTGGTGAATGAGCCATCTGTGAAAAAGGGTCCTGCGATCCAATTGACACACAAACCCCCCAGTTGTTACCCCATTCATTCGGATGCAGGCCCAAAATTGTCTCTTAGAAACCATTCTGTGGCTGAAGCCTGAACTGTGATTAGGCATAGCTGCAAGCTATTGTAAAGTTTGGTAAAACCCAACTATTGGCGGAAGTACTCCAACCTAAGTTGAACTTAGTATCACTCTATCACACTATGGCATCATTCTCAAAGCCCTCACATTTTAGCAGCAACCCAAAAATCTTTAAGCCAATTGACTTGTGTAACAGTGCTAGGCGAACATTACCGTGAGACAGCTGCCACGTGCGCAGACAAAACCTATGAGATGTCACGCTAGAATCTGGGTTTCTTGCATTAGCATATGTTCACAGATGAGTGGTTGGAATGAGCATCAATGAGCAGAAGGCAAAAGAGAAGGAAGGGCAGGCAAGGTTATTGCGTGCCTCTATGCTTGGATAGCCTAGCACGCCTCTGGAGCAGCAAAAGTGAATGTTGCCAGGGCAGTGCATTCCGCACACTTGTGTCATAGGAGATGGCAAATGGATGGATCCAATGGTAGACATACCTGAAAGATGCTTTCTCTGCGGAGTTCTGTCCAAGTAGTATTCTCCACTCTTAAGCTCCTCCTGCAGTGTGGTTGCTGGGACTAAAGCAATGCTGCAAACATCGTATGCTATTGTGCACCATCCTTGGCAGCTCATTCAGCGACCGGCAGGAAACTTCCCCTACAAATCTTCTTTTTGTTGCCATTTCTACATGCACTTTGTGTATTTGCTTCAGACTAACATGCGCCCAGTAGGACAAGCAAGCATCGACACGCAACGTGAGGGAATTCATTACACGTAACAGGCCCAACCTATTGCAAGGGTTAAGGTCTGCTACGGGGAGCAGCTTGACCAACGCCTCGGTGGTGGATAAACATACATGCTGGAGGATCACTCAACACTTTTGGGATTAGGCCTACTTGTGGTAAGACCAATTTTAATATGAGAACTAGCTAAAGCTGACTCAGATGGACACCTTAACCAGTATAAAATCGAGGTCTGAATGATGCCAGTGTGGTGGAAGTGACTTGGTGGTGACTAGCCTCCAAGGAGATGCCATGTTGCGACACCTCTATAAAAAGCAGAAGTGAGGTGAACGATGACACACATACATACATGGCACATGCACACATGAAAGATGTCGCAGACGGACCTTGGGTGCTACACAAAGCCAGGCAATGCCATCCGTCCCCTCCCATAGGGACCGCAATGGTTCTAGATAAGACTTCTTGTCACCATACACCGCTGAGACACCAGGGGTGTCAACCCAACCTGCAGTGCCCGTTCTCTCACATTCAATTGCCATGCATTCACCTCCAGCATGAACAGCCAAGAAAGGAAGAAAACCTTACTGAAACTCCACTCCGCCAAGGTGCATCTTGTGGGGTTTTTCCACCAGGAGAGAAATTCAGCGGATGCGATGCTCAGATGTCTCAAAGCGCTCAAGGGCGCGTGCTCTAATAGTATAATTATAATTCTGATGATCTTGTTGTTGCATGCTGGGCATAAGCAAAGGACTGATTTGGCTGCCATTTCAAGTGGCATGACCTGACTGCGATCCAGGTAGTGACCCGCACACACCTATCGACGATTGGCTATTTGCTGAGGGACCGCAGCTTGAGTGGCTAGGGTACGTGGATGGCACCTGGATGGCAGCTGGCAAATGCAATTTTCTTGTTCTGCTTTGCCCATTCCTCGCAGAGCAGCACCTGCATCAGATGGCAGCGCCCATGAGGAATCTCTGCGCCACACATGCACGGGCAGGGCTCTGTGTTCTTACTTGGTGTGCGGTCAATGCTTTTCTTTCAACCTCCGAGATCCGGAAGGAATTTTCACGGCTCTGAGATCTGAAGTTATCACTCTGCCGCAGATTACTCAGTGGTTATCTGATCAGATTCCGCCTGCTTCGTACTGTCCACTGCCGCATCAACTAATTAGCACCAGACTGCTCCTGTAGCAGGAGCGCCGCCACGTAGGACACAGAATGTCACTCAGCACGCACGCCATTAGGCAATGCTCAGCCGGCCACCACGAAATAGGCAGGCTGCTCAGTTCAGGTCCCCCTCTCAATGCGGTGTGAGGGAGCATGCTAGTCACACCTGCCCCCGCTTGGCATAGCAGTATGCCAGCTGGCCATCATACTTGTATGTCTCACTAGTCGCCGTGGACACGCTCCATTTGGGAAACTTTGAGTTGTACATGCCCCCACTGTCAAGCACACCCTCCGCCGCCACCCCCTTTCGAGATTTCCATCACCACCCCGAGCCATGCCTGTTGAATGGTGGCTCATAACATACATATCCTTCCAGGCAACACTGCCAGCTTAAAAGCCAGAACGCTCTGCAAAGTCCGAACAATACTCACGCCCGCCCTTAGATCTCCCATATAAACCTTTTCTTCGCTAATTTATCTGCAGGTCCAGAAACACAGGTAATGGAGTGCCCGTGGTAGTTGGGTCCGATGCTTGTTTGGCTGAATACAGGCCAACCACCAAATGATTTGCAGAATCTTCATAAGTTATGACAATCACAGGCCAATTTCGCCGTAAGCTGCAGCCCTGAGATCGCGTATGGGGACATAGGCAGTCAGTTTGGGGACGCAAAGTGTGCCCCCCCAATCGAATATCCAATGGAGGCACTGGGGCTCCAGAGAATTGGCAGGCTTTGGCAATCATTCTGCTAGCTGATATGGCGTTCTGCTTTTAACCCAGCAAACTTTGGAGGCAGCGTCCAGCGATGTGCGCCAATGAGCTGACTGATACTATATTTCCCCCTTCTGAAAGTCTCCAGCCGGACATAGAAGTGGCTCACGAAACCATGCAGCCTGCAGGGAGCCTGGCACAACCCTGGAGCACAAGTTTGCACAGGGCGCGAGAGATAGACCCCTCATCCAAATCCAAACAGAAGGTTGCCTGAAACTGCGCTGGAGCAGCAACTTGCTGGTTGTAAATGGCAATCGGAATGCAGAGCGCGCCGGAATGCAAATTTGCACGCCAGGCACCCGTGCTTGAGAAGAGGATGCCACCTACCTGGATACCATCACCACGCGCGGTTCTTCGGCAGCCTGTTACCCAATCAAAGGCGACCATTATTAACCCCTGAGGGAGCCTTTCGCTGTTGAGTGACTCGCAGCTCGCAGAGAGAGGCTGACAACGCAAACCGAGCTGCGCAGCTACAACGAGAACTCGGCGCCGAGAGCCGAGGTGCAAAATTATGCGGAGCAGATTCAATATGCTTTCAGGCTGTTCACTCCAACCTCGGAAAATCGATCGCGTGAACTATGGGCGTCCAACCTCCTTAAAAATCGCCAGCCGGGCAGTCAACGCCCTGAAAAGCGCCGGCTGGGCGGTCAACCCGCGTGAGAAGTGCAAAAGCTAGCTCATCCCCCTCAGACTCGGCGGATCACCGGTAACAGTCGATCCGTAGTGCTCACGAGAGTAGGCCAAAGGCGTTGGGTATGCTGACAGGAAGAGGCCGAAGAGACGGGGGACTGCTTATAGCAAGAAGCTAAAGATGGCGGGGAGCGCTGTTGAGCACTGCAACTATTGTGTTAGCGGAAGCATAGCGCGAGGAGCAGTCACCCCTGTAAGGAACCTCCGTTCCTCCTTGCTGCCCATGTGCTGTTTCCCGCGCTGACCATATGCTCTATCACTTAAGCCAAGCTTTCCTTCAGCGACTACGAACAGGTTTCTATCACTCCCTGCAGTGTCCGGTTAGCCTTCGCACACGTTTTGCGTTTATCGAGGGTGAAAATTATGGGACAAACACTGACCATGGCCAGGTCGTGAAGGTGGCACGCGAACAGGTTTCAGGGTCTGCACCTCGAGATAGGGGGTGGCAAGCGTGCTAAGAGTGTATGCTCCGTGCAGCAGGTGGGTGGCGAAGGTCGTCTCGACCCCCTCCTTCGTCAGCACTTTGTCATCTGTGATGGTCCCCGCGTTGCACACTAGACAGTCCAGCTTTTTCTCCTGCGATGTGCCCTCATCGCCACTCCTCCTAAACTCTGGGGCCAGCGGTTGTTTCTCGGCGAGATGAATTCCGCGCACGCAACGTGAAACGCCCTAAATCCAGGAGGGAAAATCAGCGCACCCGCGAAGAGCGAACAGCTCGAGCAGAGCGCAGGGAAAACGGAGCGAGAAAACCCGGTTAGTCCCGTACTCCGCCAGTGTTATGTGGCGAACTCTCAACACTTGAACGCTCTCTGCCTAGGCACCAGAGGCGATGAAGGATCACTCTGAGCTGATCGGTTACTCTTTGACTGATTCTCGACACTCTTCGGAATTAGGGCAGGATAACCTTGCTGCCAAACTGTTCAACGACGCTCTGTACGTCTTCCTTAAGGCCACAGTCTCCGATAATGACCTCTACTTGCTCGTTCTTGGTTTTCTCCACTATAGCCTGCGAGCCGCCGTTCGAGTCGACTTAGGCGCAAGGCTCCGCCTCGCACCACTTTCAAAGGGGGACTATTTACTTTTGCTCTTGAGGATACCCTTTGTCTGAGATCCCAACGCTTTCCCTTAACCGACATTTTATCATGCCGTCGAACCCTGAACCACTTCAGAGAAGACACCCAGAGTAAAGCTTTCAGGGCCACTGTGCTCCGAGCTCAACGCATTGCGCATTGGCCAGGGAAGAGCAGAAAATCCATTCATATCTATGCAATTTTGTCAACTCACGAGCTCAGTACAGACTCACGAGCGCATAGACGGCACGAGTGCAGCACTGATTCGAGAGACGCACCTTCTTTGCGACCTCAGCCCGTTCCTTATTACGGCACACCATGTAGACGCGCCCGCCCTGCGATGCACTCGGAGCAAAAACTTGAAGATACTTGACAACGTGCCACACCACGTTACGAGAGAGAGAACACTCTGTAAAGGGAATGGTGGAAAAGAAAGCCGGTAGACGTGCGCGCTCATGAGCTAAGCATCATTGCCCACCATTGACCTGGATAAGAAGCGAATACCTTCGATGCGAGGTACTCAGTAAGCTCAGCCCCAAGTCCTGAGTTCGCCCCGGTTACTAAATATACTTTATCCTTCAAGTCGACTTGCTCAAGCGCGCCGGGTTTGAAACTCTTCTTCGCTTCCTCATACCCAGTGCGTGTGAAGTTCTTGCGACCATGCAAGTAAAACTGAGTTGAAGTTATGCCCTGTGAGATGCTGTTTCCCATCTTCGTTTGCTTGCAGTGCCTGATTGATACGAGTATTCGGAAGTTTAACACCACTTTTACTTATTGATGGATACTTACAGAGAGCTCAACAACAAAGACTGGCGTGGAAGGTGGATGTCGCTGTTGAGTGTGACACAAGTGCTGTTGCTGCAATCCAATGCTGGTGCTGCTGCTGCTGGTGCTGGCCGTCGCGTGGGGGCGTATCATCATTTCATATCTCATTCGACTGGTGGCGTCTCTAGAGGGGCCAACCGAAAAATCGATGTCGTCCGATCGTGAATTTTAGGGTATCAAAATGACCGTTAGATCAGTCTGATCATGGATATATATAATACCCGTGTGTGATTCCGAAGGGAAGATCGTTTTTTTTAGTGATTTCTACCTCTTTTTTGACGCCTTTTTAGGGGATTCTGCACAGAGTTTAGGTGTCCCCTTTTCGTAGCCCCGGAATTTTGTTTTTTACACTGTTAACGTTGCGAGTTGCAGTTTTTTTCAATTTCGATTCGATTTGGTCGACAGACTGAATTTCAATGGAAATCCGAGCTCGATTCAGAAAAACTGCATGCTCACAAACGATTACTCGTGCCATCGGAACGATTCCTCGTCTCTGATTGGGTAATCGAAAATCGGAAGCTCCAGAGTCCTCGATTTCACGGAGGACCGCCGAAACACGAGAGCTCAGCCGTTCGCTGTCAGCGCAAGCAAACGTTGCTTCAGGCTCTGGAAAAAGCTTTCCGCAGTATGTAGGCCTTACAGGCGTGCTTCATTGTGACGCATCTTTTAATCCTTTTACATATATTATCCTTTGGATAACATTATTGACAGGTAGTTATCATACATACGGAGTGGCGCTGTTCCAATCGGAACAGCGCCTACGGAAATCGGAAATGACTTGGGTCACTTCCGATTATTACGGATGTGATTAATGGCTACTACCCGAAGGTCCGGTCCTCCCACAAGGACCGAAGTGAATTTGGGATATATGCCGCGTTCTTTCGATATAGTTGGTATATGAGTGCTTTGGGGTCATATTTAGGTGTCCAATAATTATCTAAAAACTTGTGTTGGGTGTAATACTCGGTGTAGCGATGTGGTTTACGTTATTGAAAAGTGGGGGTGAAACCGCTCGAAATTAAATAAAAAGGCCGGTCCTCCCACAAGGACCGGAAGTTCCCAACCCACCTACACTCACTAAGTGGCCTTCCTAGTGCCCACTGCACTTAAAAAAATACTTCAACATGACCTATTCGTGCCCTCTACAATGTACAACATCTTCGGAATCCACAATACTGCGGTATATATCCCTCACAATGTCATGCACCCACGAAAAAATTAGATTTCATCAAAATCGGCCATCCAAAAATCTGCTCTCGCCGAATTCCAAAGCAATGTTCCGAGTAGACTACTGCACATATTTACATGCTTAAGCATTCTAAAAATCGATAAACATGTTTACATGAAGTATGCGACGTGGCACATCATACATCTATCATATCCCAACTGTTAAGGACGCACAAGCGAGCCTTAAGATATAATATAATATGATAGGATAGCACATGTGATATTGAACAGTAACACGCGTGCAGCTTAAGAGCGGGTGATGAGTGCAGACTTCGTCCGAAGATACTGCTGTAGCACAACGCTACCTCATCTATACCGAATGCCTCCCATCTCATAGATGGCACCGCTATTGGGTTGTGAACCCAAGGCATTGTGCTGGATGCGACACCCCGTGTGTGTCACAGTCCTCTGTCTGTACTAGTACTCCGTACAGTACGGCTGTCACAGGTTCAGGGTTTCGGGCTTAAGCCGAGCGACACTCAATCTAACTTCACTTCTTATGTTATCTTAAGTGTAAGCATTTTGAGTATCCGCACCTCAATATATAGTCGGCACTATATATCCCACAGGTTATGGTGCGCCAGGCACCTTCCACTACTTTTGATTGCATGAGTGGCTAAGCCACTCCGCTTGGTGGGGCGTTGGGGGCCCAATTTGATGTCGTGATTTTCGCAGTTGCGGTCGAGAGCTAGTTTACGGGCGGATTGATTTGGTATCGCTGCAGCGTGCGCCTACCTGGGATTATTTTGTATTGTCCGCGTTGGATTTCACTCGACTAGAACTTGATCAATTTTTGTCGTGAGTTTCCTTGGCCGCCGCGTTGCGATCTTGCAATTTCACAGTTACGGCTCCTTAAATATCCGTTCCGGCACTGCATTTTACGGCTCTCGACCGTCTTTCTGTATTCTCCGACATCGGCCCTCTACCCCGACGCTCCCACCTACTGGATCTTCAATATGAGTGTGAATTCTCACGTCACAGGTTCAGGGTTTCGGGCTTAAGCCGAGCGACACTCAATCTAACTTCACTTCTTATGTTATCTTAAGTGTAAGCATTCTGAGTTCTCACCACCTCAATATATAGTCAGCACTATATATCCCACACATTGGTTGAACGACTAGTATCGGCTGAACGAATCGAATACGTTCGCCATATGATACTCGCATGCTTGTTCAGAACATGCTAGAAGCGAAGATGCGTTCTTCTCCGAACCATTCGGTACTTCAAGATAGCATCTTGCTTCGCCATTCTCGAGTCCGACATACGGCCTCTCGATGACATGTGTCATTCAAGTCTTACCTCGAATAAATGACAGATGATGTGACTTATCATCTCGATGGCATGTACAGTCATAGTCGACCGTACTGACGACTGTCTGTCATTATAATATATGACATGACTCGACATGACATGGTATGACATGTCTGACAGGTATGACATGTATGACATGTATGACACATGTGTCATCGGTCATAACCCTGGCACCAACACTATTTGGCATTCATAGTATCCGTAGTAACGAAAAGAAAAAAACATTTGAAAACCTTGGATCAAAAAAGATTTTACAGGTGTAAGGTCGATTTGAGTGCGTATATACACCCAATACGAGGTCGCCAACATGTACAATCTTGCAAGTATGATTGGGTATGATGTTAGGATAAAATTTTGTACTTGGGCGGCTTGTTTGACCTGGAATTCTATTGGATAAAAATATTTGAATGGCACGGCATGTTTTTGAACGTCCTCCAAAAGTTGCAACTCAAAAATGATAGGGTACATGCTACAAATGCATTGGATATAGTCATTTTATGACGATATACGGTTGATGGCGCATATGGACACTCAGTTTAGGTCCTAAGTATACTAAAAACCGAAGGGTAGGCACTAAGACCGTCAAGAGGACGGCTAAAAAAATTCCCGCAACACCGGTCCTTGTGGGAGGACCCAACGCCGTTTCGGTCCTCCCACAAGGACTGTCGGGCAGTAGCCATTAATACCAATGTCAAGGTTGATATTCAACCTTTCAGACTTTGCGGCTGCTATTGAACTGTAGCAACTCGCAACAAGTATTTGGTGGGTATGAGTGCAGTCTCTGGTGTCCAGAATCATCTGCTTGAGCACAATGCTCCTCATATACCTCAATGTCCTCACGCTTCATAAGCGTTACCACCATCGGGTTGTGAACCCGAGAACATTGGGCGAACTAACAGTATCGGCTGTTCGAATTAGCCTGCGTGATACCCGCATGGTGTTCAATTCATGCTTGAAGCGAAGACGCGTCCTCTCAGAACAGTTTGTTCTTCAAGAACTTGTCTTGCTTCATCATCGAGATGTTGTACTCAGCCTCTCGATGACAGATGTCACTCATGGTGAGTGGATGACAGATATTATGATTGTACATGTCATAGTCGACCGTACTGACGATACTCGACGATTGTATGTCATTATAACATATGACATGACATGACATGGTATGACATGTATGACATGTATGCCACGTATGACACGTATGATATGTATGACACATATGTCATCGGTCATATCCCTGACAGATCTCCCCTCTTAGAAGAGTTGTGACCTCACAATATAGGGTGCATACCTTTGTATATGTCTTTGATGTCTTTGTTGTTGAGCCGGTACCAGTCTTCTTTACACCGATGAGGCGTCCCTCAAGGTGTTTTTAGGATATTGGGGGGAACTGAGTCCACTTTAAACCCTCACCTTAGGCATTTAGCCCTACAGTTCTTAGGATGTAGCCCCCATGAATTGCGTATCGTATTTCAGGGTGACGTTTCAAGGTATCCATGAATTGCGTATCGTATTTCAGAGTGACATTTCAAGGTATCTTCCGAGGTTTACGTTACGGATAGATATTGCGCTGCCGTTCGTATCGTATTTCAGAGTGACGAATTAAAAACGAATATGTTTTTACGGCTTTATATAATGCATCCACCTCTTCCTCCCTTCAGAGAGCTTACTCCCCCGAAGTTCACAGAAATACTATGGAGAGCCCGATTTTGGGGGCTTGGTTTAATGCAAACGGAGTGGGCCCTGCTTAACGAGATATTGGAGGGTCTCTATGAGTCCACTTTAAATCCTTCACCCGATCTGCCCCAGTGCTCCTTTTATTTTTCGGTCCGGTACGCGCGCTTTGACGAACATTTCATAGAGTGGATTCGACAACGTACTACTGTAATGTGAAATTCGTTTTAGTTATATATGTGTGTCAAGCATAACTCAGGATCACAACTCCGTCCACCTCAGTATCCGGTAGCTGCGGATTACTGGTCATAAGATCCGAATGACAAACCACGGTCTGGCAAAGGTAGCATAGCAGTTTTTATTTATCCACAGATATGGTACCCGCATATATGCGTATCTGTGCAAGGGTATGATTTGGTACAAGGCTCACTACACCTTAGCAAG
>LGRX02000128.1:0-30381 GCA_001247695.2 Cymbomonas tetramitiformis
CTGCATGCTGATGGCCCCGCCGGATGTAGCCGCTGTCCACCCTGCATGCTGATGGCCCCGCCGGATGTAGCCGCTGTCCACTCTGCATGCTGATGGCCCCGCCTGATGTAGCGACCCGGCCCAAGGTGAGAATCCCACCTCCCACCATGCTCTGTCCTGGTTGTTGGATGGCGGCCCTGATGCGCCCTGGCACGCCTCGTGTGCCGCATGGACCGCAGGACCTGGCGGAGGCATCGAAGATGCAGCTGGTGGAGGAGGTGGACCGCACATCGGTGGAAGCCAAGCTGGTGGACTTCATGGTGCGGGCCAAGGACCTGTACCTGGAGATTCAACACCAGCAGCAGCTGAAGGTGCTGAATGTGCAGTGGATCTTCTCGCGGCAGAACCAGAACAATGCCACCTGGGCCGGGTTCTTCCTCGCGCTCGTCATCAACGGTATCCTGCTCACATATAACTCGGGCGCATGCACAGAGGGGCGCTCCGAGGGCGAGCTCTCCCCGTACAAGGGGCAGGGTCCTTCGGCTGTGCTGCAGCCCTTCCTGGAAGACAGAGGCATCGACCCGAGTGAGCTGTACATAGTGGACTGGGAAATGTACGAGTGCAACCAGACAGTGTGCGAGAGCGCCTTGCAGAAAGGCCTGCCTCTGCACCAGATCAATGCCATGATTCAGGAGTGCACCGATTCCTGCAGCCTGAACGACTGCGTGTACCTGGATGGCACGCCGGCGACTGCGGTCCTGCTGTTGAGCATCTTCCAGATCGTGTTCTCGGCATTCGTGCTGCTGCTGTATTTGGTGGTCAGAGTCCCACTCGTCTACACCACGCAGCTGCAGAGAGGGGCCAAGCCCGTGCGCGCGCTGCTGCTCGCGTGCTTGGAGCCGCTCACCGTCTACTATGTGTGGTACCAGGTGTTTTCTCAATCTTTGTCAATTCGGGAAGCTCCAGTCCCCAGGTGCCATGTCCTTGTGGGGTCCCGAATTGAATTTCAAGCTCCGGATTGGCTAGGGACGTCCACCTGGCACTGGCATTCTGTTCAGCCAGAGGGCACGGAGAAGAGAACCCGAGCCTAGAACTTTGCGGTGGGATATTCGGTGCCATTTCTGAACCGGACGCTCCGTGTCGATGGTGTAGCAATGCGTGTCGATGATGTAGCAATGTCGCACTCAACACAGGCTTCATTCATAGTCTATAAACAGCTCTAGCCCAAGCAAAAAGGTGCTCGAGGTTTGTGGCAAGTCCATCCACTGGGGGCGGCCTCCTGGCATACGCCCCGGCACCAAACTAGCCCTTTTCAGCAGGGCCCCATCCGAGGACTTGCGCATTTGGACAGACCTCCGTGAGGGGGGTTGGAAATGCCCCCCCAGGGGCTTTTCGAGGTAAAAACACTCCAGTCTGTTGGAACACTGCACAGTGAAGCGCGGTGAACCCATGATAGGCGTGCCGCTTCCTCCCCTATGATAGCCGCACAGCTCAGGCTTTATCCCCCCAGGGTCAGGACCAGGGACACTTCACTCCCATCAGCGGAGGCCTCCGTCTTCGCCGGGCCCCCATCTTCGAAGCCAGGGAGGGAAGCGCAGCGCGCCCTGGCTTCGATTGCGAATCTGACTCCTTGCATTTGCATTGTACCGCCACAGGCAGTGGCGGTGCTGGCGGCGGCGCGGGAAAGCTGGTACTCAGCGTTTCTCCTGTTGGACATCGTGGTAAAGGATGCCACGACAAGAGATGTTGTCCGCGCGGTGTACGTGCCCCGGAAGCAACTGAGCATGACAATGCTGCTCGGGGTGTTTGTGTTGTACATCTTCTCCATTTTCATTTTTTTCAACTTCCGCGCAGAGTTCGAGGACCAGGATCAGACCTGCGAGACGCTGTATAAATGTTTCAAGCTCACCATGGGGTACGGGCTGCGCAACGGGGGAGGCATCGGGGACATGATGACGCACACACTCGGCCAGCGCTACTGGGTTGACCTGCTGTTCTTTTTCGTAGTCCTGATTGTGATGCTGAACATCATCTTCGGTATCATCATTGACACCTTCGCGGAGCTGCGGACCAACAAGGTGGAGCGCCTGGAGGATACGCGGGAGAAGTGCTTCATCTGTGGCGTGGACCGCGGGGAATTCAACAAGGCGTCAGACTCAACACTTGGAGGCTTCCACACGCACTACCATGCGGACCACAACATGTGGGCCTACTTCTACTTCATGGTGCACATCTGGGAGCAGGTGCCTTGCTTTCCAGGATTGCCCCTCACTGCAATGCACCATCCAACAGAATTGTCAACTTGTGTCTGGTGCAGAGATTTTTCGGAGGATGCCGGACTCGTGTGATTGTATTGTTGGCATGGGCTGGCGTGAGGGCAGGACAAGGATGACGACGACGGCTTGGAGTTGTATGTGAGGAAAAAGCTGGAGCATGTCGACCCGACGTGGTTTCCGGTAGGGCAGGCATTATGTCTCGGCAAGCATGAGGATAGCGAGGAGGTTATAATGCACAGCAAGGTGCGGAGTCCCGGCAATCTATCATAACAATTTGTTCCTGTGATTGTGCCGATTGGAGGTTCTTGTCATCTCTCAACAGGGACCTCTTGCTTAGTCTCAATGGAGGGCCCTGGCTAACTTTTGGAAAGGGCTCCCGCCTGGGATCTAAAAGGGTCTCTTGCTAAGACTCGATAGGGGCCGTTTGTTTTGATTAGGGTGCTGTTTGATACTCAGCTGGGATTTCTTGACTTTACTTGAACACGGTGGGCTTGTTTTGAAGCTAATTTTGTGCAACGGATGGAAATGCAGGTGAGCCAGCTAGAGGAGCAATTCGAAGGAATCAAGTCTGATGTGCAGACATCATTTGAAAAGCTTGAGGATCTAATCTTCAAGATGCAGGCTTCGGGGCCTGAGGGCAGGTAAAGGTGCGGCTTTCCACATTGCCTTGATTGGCACTCCAATACTGCAAGGTTCCCAATTACCATTCAGATTGGACTTTGAGCATCTGTGGGTCTACACACCAAGAGGTACCGGCGAATGTTCAGCAACCTATTTCAAGTTGGTGAAAACGCGAAACGCAAAGTACATCGCCGTTCCATACCGCTTATGAAGTGATACAGCGCAACAGGAATGAGTGTGTTCATGAATCAAACAACTATATAAAACTCCGCTGACTTTACTTTTTTTTGGAAACGAACAATCAGGGAGAGCCAACGTTAACACCAGCCAAACAATAAAATGCTTGATTAATGTATTAATATGAGAATTTTATTATTTTTCTCATAGTTTGTTGTTGAATCATTAGTGCACCATATGCGTATTTCCCAGTACAAATCATTACCGTCGGCAATTTGCAAGTGTTGTAACTGTGCCGGGGCACTAGACTAATATACTCAGAAGTTATTTTTGTGTGAACATGTAAAGGTACAATATTCTTTTTGTATTATATCACTGGGACAGGGCCAGATTAATTAGGTGCTAACGTTCGTTACGATCTGAGTTCTGAAGACCGTACACTTCTCTAGTGCTCCATTTAACTCCGTAGCTCGGCAACCTGGTCATACCGACTGGGCTGCCCGACATCATGTCACGATGCACCAATCAATTCTGATCCGATCATGTCCCGATCTGATACAATGTAACACCTTAGATTCGGATGCCTCGTGAATAACCCGATGACGGTTATACCATGCTATCATACTAATGTACTCTCATACCATCATACTGTCATACTATCATACTGTCATCTCCCAGACATCTGGTACTCATTCTCATCGTAATCTCGAGCCCGATTTCACTGTCACCTCGTCAATCCCCGATTACTCTTGATGACACACATCGGCTCAAGTATACCGACTTACGCTGTGCCTCCGGGCACAACTCTCCCCCCCTTAGGAGTGATCTACCTCCTGGGATTGCTCTGCCATGTACCTATCTAGGTTCCAGTTCTTAGGTTTCCTGGTTCCTTTATCCTTTTGTCGTTTGCCTCCGCTACCAGGGTGCCGCTATGCAGCAGGCGCCACTTGGGATCTAAAGCGGGTCTTCAGTCTCGCAAAGGCGTAAATGTTTAAAAAGTTGTCGCAGCAAAAGCGCTGGCACAGGGTATACCGAGGAAGATTGCTGTGCTCCAATTTGCTCGGGATGAGGCCCAAGTTGTGCAGTTTCAGGGTGATTGCCCGTTGCCCATCTGCACGCGCACGGGGTTAGGGTAGTGCAGCGTAACAAGGGCGTGGGCGGCGTCGAATTTGTCCATATGCACGTGGGCTTCATATACGGCTTACCGTACATACAATATGTACATGTCAGCGGGAGGGGAAGTTGACGCATCACTGGGCGATATCGAAGTGCGTTAGGGTAACGCCCTCTGGGATTTTCAATGAACCAATGATCCGGTTGTAGGAAGTCAATGATTTTCAGCGTTCGGCGTACAATCTTATCGGCCTGCAGGAGGTCGGGGGGTCCTCCAGTAGTGCGCGCCTGACTGTACTGGGTACAAGGGGGACTGGCCCAGATGACATCAAAGTACCCCGGAGTATATTGCTGATAGTCCCACTCCAGGATGTTCGTAACGCGTGTAGGATACCATGTGAGCTCAAAGTCAAGGGTCACCACCGACGCAGTGGAAAAACAATTTAGGAACTCCCTTTCTACTGAACCAGTACCGCTGAACAGCACTAGGATGCGGGGTCTGGTTGATGGCTTTATGAACGCTGCCGACAGCTCTGTTACCAGTGCCAATGTCCCATCTTCCGCAACTTCTCCACGTTCCCACGGGAGAGGGGAGTCCGGTTGCATCTGTTCAAGTTGTTCCAGTTCGTCACAAGGGTTGGTGATGAGGTGGGCCAGAGTCACTCCAGTTCGAGCAGAACGACGACTACGCTGCTCCCGCCGTCGAGTTGCCTCATCACGGACTTGGGCTTCCATGCGTAGTCTAGCGTTTTCAAAGTCTCGGAGCTGTTGAAGAGGGGCTCCTCGTTCCAGTTTGTCACGGGTTCTCCACTGGTCATGCGCTTTAGAGTAACCAGTCCAGCGCACTTTCCACTCTTCTACTTCCTTCCCCCGTACTGAGCGTACTCTGCGGGAAGGATGCGTTCCACGTGTGCCTCCTTCGGGCCGTCGACCACAACCACCTCGGGTATTGCTGGATGGTCACGCGCAGCGAAAGTGTCTTTGCCACTGGTGTAGGGCTTAAGGCGGTGTTGAGCAAACACATCGTGTATTCGCCAGTGAGGGGGAAAACGGAGACGGTAAGCTACCGGTGATCCTCTGTCTGCTTCCGGCATAGCCATCTGCGTATCACTGAAGAAGCGCTCCACCACTGGGACTGGCCCATGCAAGCGTTTGGTCAGCTTCCTACAAATGGAGCGATCCATCACCTTTTCAGTAAGATTTTTCGCCTCCACCCAGACCAAGTCCTCGATAGCATACTCCCGCTGTCCGTGTCTGTGATCAAACTGCTCACGCTGTCGTTGCTGAGCTAATTCCAGCCGCTGCCTGGCGTCCCGCAACTGCGACGAAAATTTCACAGCCACTTCATGGGAGGTGCCTACTCCCCCTTTCCGTCGACCAGCGGTGGATTGAGCTGCTTCCAGAAACATATCCAACTGCGACAGCGGCGAGAACCCATATACCAACTCGAATGGTGTGAAGCCTGTCGACTCACCTCGTGAGTCATTAATCGCAAACTCAACATTAGTTGCGTACAGGTCCCAGTCCTCAACGTTTGCGTCTACAAAGGACTTGAGCATGTCCTCTATTACTCTGTTGGTGTGCTCGGCCTGTCCGTTTGACCGTGGGTTGTATGGTGTCGTTTTGGCGATCTTCACACCCATCAAACGCATCAACTCTTGCCAGAAGGCGTCTTGAAATCGTGGGTCCCTGTCGGAGATGATTTTCATAGGGGCTCCATGGAGCCTCCAGACTGAATCAAAGTAGATCCTGGCCACAGTTGCAGCCGAGCTGTCACCGAAGTTCATTGGCACAATGTGCACCATCTTCGACAACTTGCATGTGAATGCCACGAAGGCGTCATTACCTCTATCCGACACTGGAAGGCCGGTGACGAAGTCCACCGCAACATCCTGCCAAGGTCTAGCTGGAATGCTGTGCGGGTTCAGCAATCCATCTGGATAGGTTGCTCGAGGTCGGACTGCTTGGCAGACTGAGCAGGAGGCGACCCAAGAGCCAACATCATCCGCAACTCCTCGCCACCGAAACCGCCTGAGCACTCTTTCCAGGGTTTTGTCTCTGCCTGTATGACCAGAGGAAAGTGATTCGTGTGCATGTCGGATCACCACTTCTCGCAGTGGGGAGTCTTCCCCCAACACCAACTGGTACTTGCCCGCTGTCGTGCGCCACACCACGTCGCCCACCAGTCTGAAGTCCTGCAGGGACTAATGGGGGGCTGCCTTAACCTTATCTCTTAGGTTGCGAAGCGTCCCCTCACGGACGTACTCTGACTTCAGGGCGCGCAGGAATTTGGTGTCTGAATGCTGGGAGGTATCATCTCTGAATTCCGCCGCCTCCCCCACTCTCAGGACCTCTGTTGGTCGTCTCGGATGTCTGACGCGGTTCATCTGGGGCTTGGCCGGTGGCGCGTGAACCACCAGTACTGGCCAGAGTAGATCGTGGGCCTTTCCATTCGGTGTCTCAAAGACCTGATTGGGCTCGCCCTTGTCGTCGTGGGTGGGTATGACCTCGACTATCGGCATACCCGCTAGTCTGAAGAGTCTGCGCCATGCAGGCAACTTGGATTGCAGGTCCGGTAGGATGAATACTGCAGAGGTATGTTCTGGATCCGCTCGCCATTCCTGGATGTATTTGTACAAAATTGCTTCCGCTGTAATGTGGTTGCTATTATAGGGTGGGTTGCACCAGACGTGGAGGCCTCTCCACTTTTCATCCAGACAGTTTGACCAGAATCGATCTACTTGCCGGTTATGCCCACCTAGGTCGCAGCAAGCGTCCACATCGAACTTGCCGAACTTGTTGGTGTACTTGTCAAAGTACTCCTTGCGAACGCGCCAGTTCTGTGTGTCCTCAGGCATACGAGTCTAACGTCGTCGCGCTGCATGGGGTGAAAGTTGTGGTGCGCTCTGCTGCGGCCGGGGCGGTGCGACAGTTTTCTTAGGAGTCCTGACAGGCGCCTCGTGTTGTGCCAGTGCTGGTGCTTTCTTCGAAGATACCACCTCCTGAGGTGCACTGTCGGGAGGTACTGATTCTCGCTTCGACTTACTTCTGGTCACTCTCTCAGAGGGTGTAGGAGTTTTCACGGCGGCTGGGGCAGACGGAGATGTCATATCGAGGTCCAAGCCAGACCCCATCTTACCCTTATACGTCTTCGGATTCATCAGGGCGATGGTCTCTACCATGTCAATGGCATCTTCCGCTGCTGAAATGGTTTCCACGGCCGCAAGCCAACTGTCCATTCTTTGGGCCCAATGGGGTCGAGCTGATGGAGGGGATGGGGAGATGTAATCGGCCACCAGGGATGCCAGGGGGTTGGCGGGTTTGTCTGAGACAGGGTCAATTACACCCGCTTCCTTGAGTCCATCCCGGGCATCCTTGTCCTTGAAGTCCGGTCGTCTGGAGAGAGCATCTGGTACCAGTAGCAACGCCCCCTTAATGTATTCCATCCGTGGCACGCCCACTTCCACCAGGTCCATATACCATCTTGCCTGTCTACGGCTCAACTCTCTGCCCGGTTCCATTAACCATTCAAGCGGACGGTGGTCACCTTGTATACGGAAGTTGGTGAAGATCAGGTAGTGTCGCCAAGTGACCGTAGTACAGTGGTGGAGAGCTCCCAATTCTCGTTCCCCGGTGTGGTAATTCTGCTCCGCAGCTGAGAATTGACGACTTTCGTAAGCTATTACCCTCAAACCACTACCGTCACCGTTATCCTGCATCAGGACTCCTCCCAGGGCAATGCCGCTTGCATCAGTTTGTATTTCGAAAGGTGCGGAGCCGTCTGCTGCCCCCTTGATGTTGGGCAAGGCGAGTACTGGTGCTGAAGTAAGGGCAGTCTTCAATTCCCCAAACGCCCATTGCTGCATAGGACCCCACTCCCAGGGGACGTCGGATTTCGTCAGACTGGTGAGCGGTTGAGCGATTTCTGAGAAGCAGTGAATGAATCTCCGGTAGTATCCCGCTAGACCCAGGAACTGTCTGACATGAGTGACAGTCTCCAGATTTGGCCAATCTTTTACTGCAGCAACCTTGTCGTGTTGGGGTCGGCAGCCATCAGCAGAGATACAGTGTCCAAGGAACCGCAGGGACTTCTTCAACAGCTGACATTTCGAACGCTTAAGGAACACTCCCTTTTCGCGGCACACCAAAAGCAATTGCTTAACATGTTCGTAGTGCTCAGCAACGGTGTTGCTGAACACCACCACATCGTCGATGAAGATGCGGACAAAGGGGAGATGTCCCAGAGCTCGTTGCATTCGTCGTTGGTATTGCGACGGGGAGTTCTGTAAGCCTTGGGGCATGACCCGCCATTCATAGGATCCCATCTGTGTAGTAAAGGCAGTCTTCTCTACATCTCCAGGGGCCATGGGTACTTGCCAGAAGCCATCCACTGCATCGAAGGATGAGAAGAACTTGGCGCCCTGCATCTCATCGAACATCATTTGAACGTCGGGGAGGGGGTACTTATCCTTCACCGTTTGGCGGTTCAGGAGTCGGTAGTCTATCACTAGCCGCAGCTCCTTGGGATTCCCAGGTTTGGGAACCATCAAGCAAGGAGCTGCGTAAGGGCTAGACGAAGGTCGTATATAGCCCTTGGCCATCAGAGTCTCGACGCGGTCCCGAAGTTGACGCAACTCTTTTGCAAACTTCTTGTAGATGCGTTGACAAGGCGGTCCTTTCTTGCTCAGCTCGGGATCCAGATGAATGTTGGCCTCGTCCTGCGGGTCATGTCGCAGGCCATCGATGTCTCGTAGGGCGCTCGTCATTTCCTTTTCGTACTCAGGGCCCCAGAAATCCTGGAACTTGAGGGTCCACTCGGGGCTCACATCGGCGTCTTCAGTGTCTGCGGCCGGCACAGCGTGTTCGGAGTCAATCGCTGTTGTCGCAAAGGCAGAAATATCGTCATCTCGAGACTTCGGGGCCATCATGATCCAAGTGGGTTGTATATCAGGATCACTATTGCCACGCTCTTTCTGTGTCTCGGCGTACGCTAGGTGCTTCTTCAAATGCGCGGGGGTTAAGAACACCTCATCCACCAAACCTGCGCAGGCTACCCCCTTCGGAGACGTGTCTCCAGAGGCTTTCCCTGGTGAGCAGCCCAGGATGGTGATGCGGTCCCCAATCTTACCGCCACGGGATTTCCTGAGGAAGGATATCGATCTACTTCCCTCGTAGCCTAGGGTTACTGGGGAATGGCTGCGCAACCATCTTCCACCAAGGATAACATCCACCTGTATACCCAGGGGTAGGACCCGGAGAGCTAGGGCGTTTTCTGTATAAGTGCCTGTGGCGGTGTGGGTGTTGAACTTGGCGTAGGCGGTGGCGCCGGTGATCTTCACAGACCCATCTGCTAGTGTGACCCGCATCTCTGTGCCAGCTCGCGCCGTGAGACCGCATCGTTTGGCACTCTGCTCCGAGACGAAATTGTCAGAGGCCCCCGAGTCGACCAACACCTTCACTGTGTGTCCCCTGAGGGTGGCATAGAACACCAACAGCAACGGTCCTTCCTTGTCTTGTGCTGCCGCCAGCGTCCCTTCAACGCCTGACCTCCAATGCACTCCCCCATCCTTGCGTATTCTTTCGCACTTAAGGTTGGGAAGGTGCTCGTCTACGGCCGCGCGACATTCCGACATCAGTTTGCAGGCCGCGTAGAATTCTTCGTCTAGAGGGTCGACGTCTTTTGTCGGGTGACTACAGAGGTCCTCCATCTCCACTGAGTGTAGAGTACCTGAGGGCTCAATGTTGGGGGTCGGACCGACGTAGGAGGTGTCATCTGAGGTGAGGCTCTCGTGAGCGGCGTTGCTGAGGGTTGTCCCACTGACTGTAGGACTCACATGAGTGGTGTTACTGGCGGTGGGGCTGACGTGGGTTGTCCCACTAGTTGTAGAACTCACATGAGAGGTGTCGCTGATGGTGGTGCTGGTAGGGAAGGCCCCATCCGGGGTATGTCTCTCGCCACTCTGCAGAAGTTCACCGACTACGGGGTCAGGGTCCAGGGAGTGGCTGTTCAGCTGTTCCGCCTCCTGCGCCTCAGCGGCCGCCATCTGTTGTGTAAAACAAAGTGAGCTGGGATCAGGGTCCAGGGTGTGGCTGTTCAACTGTTCCGCCTCCTGTACCTCAGCAGCTGCCATCTGTTGTGTGAAACAAAGTGAGCCGGGAGAGGAGTCCTCCCGTTTCACCACTGAGGTTGTATCGGTGATTGTCTCGTTCACCTCCTTCTGCAGAGTAGGGTTTGAAAGACGAGAGGTAATCTCCGAGTCCTCAAGCGTCTCGTGAGGTTGGTTTTGGAATTCAGAGTCGGGTAAGTTGCGAAAAGCGAGCGCTAACTTTCATTATCAAAAGATATACCAGTTCGCAGCTCGAAGCGCCACGAACATTGCCGCTCAATCATTACTGATTGGCCAGTCTAAGTGAAAGTTCGCTATTTAGTTAGTTATGACGTGCCACTGCCAAGTTCATAACGACTGCAGTGACACGTCTGCGATGGGCCGTGAACTGTTACACACTGTGTCTTGCCGATGGTTATCATATGATCCAACGGCCACGATTAGTTCAGCAGATCTAGATCTAGATCTAAGGGTTTCATAGGGTTTCATAGGGTTCCTTCAGGGTTTGATCATCCTGACTGCTGTACAGGGCCTAGACAGTCATGCTTTACATCAAACTGATCAGCAGACACTGCAGATTCCAACACCCCTTCTAAAGGGTGACTGTCTAGTTATCCTACTGCCAGTTCTTGGGAAGGGTGCCCCTTCAGTCAGCAATGCCCAGTCCTTGGGATGGTGCCCCTTCAGTCTTCTGGCTCCAGCTCCAGTCTTTGGGATGGTGCCCCTTCAGCTCCAATTTATGGGGATGGTGCCCCCTTCAGTCTTCATTTGTCTCCACGAGGCAGGTTCATGATACCCAGTCGCTCTCGGTGTACACGAAATATAGGGAGTGCAAGGGGCTTGGTCATGATGTCAGCGGTGTTATCATCAATTCCAGTGTACAGCGCCTCTGTGTCCTTGGCCTTGATCAGCTCCTTGATGTACAAGTTCCTCACCTCGATGTGCTTGGACCTGGAGTTGTTCACATAGTTGGTAGCCAGGTGAATAGCTCCCTGGTTGTCACAGTACATAGGGACTGGTCTGCATATGTCCACCAGCGAGTCCAGCACGTTGAGGACATACTTCACCTCCCGAGCTCCCTCTGACATGGCTATGATCTCGGCTTCAGTAGTGGACAGGGACACAGACTTCTGGATCATAGACGAGAAGATAACCAGACTCCCACATAGGAATACTGCAATACCAGAGGTGCTCCTTCTGGTTACCTTGCACCCAGCATAGTCGGAGTCGGTGTAGATAAATAGGGGCAAAGGCCTGCTTGGTCCAGTGCCACCCCCCCCAGGCACTGAAGCAGTGCGCAGCACCAGCTCGTACTCCTTGGTGCCCTTCAGGTACCTCACCACCTGCTTCAGGGCCATGAAGTGCTCTGGACCATACGTGGTGCACAACCTCGAGAGAACTGATACCGTTGCCATGATGTCAGGCCTGCTGCAGCGAGCCACCTAGGAGAATACAGGCTTTTTAGAGTCTTTTTGAGAAAATCTGAGAGAAAATTGGGGGGAAATCTTTAGATTGTCCCCCTCTTTGAAAAAGTCCGTTTTATGACGTGACAAATTTGTGTATAAAATTTTAGAGGTTTGATTTCGCAGAAACCAGCTATTACAGAACGAACATTGCTTTGCGTGACGCTCTTTTGCGAGACGCTTTTTGCGTGACGTATAGTGTAGTAGTTTATAGCCTAGCTTTGGGAGACGTATAGTGTAGTAGTTTATAGCTTAGCTTTGCGTGACGCTCTTTTGCGTGACGTGGTGGATGAAATCAATTTGCGCGTTGAGATGAAAGTAAACAAAATTTCAATCGCATATGTTTGTATATATATTTACATATATTTATAAATATATCGACGAATGTCGTTCGAATAATTAATATTATAAAATATAAAATATAAAATATGAGGTAAACAATAAAATATGAATTAAACCTTTGTTCGAACCCTTGACTGCCGATCGGCGACCATCGATTTGACGGCGTGACGCTTTTGCGTGACTTATTTTGGGCGACGATAGTGTAGTGTAGTTGTGTATACAATTTTAGAGGTTTGATTTTTGTAGAAACCAGCTATTACAATATATTACTAAATAGGGAGGGTGGGGGGACGGAGCCCCACACTCGAAGTCAATTTTTTTTTTGTAGTAATAGGATGTGGGGACACGAAGCCCCCCCCACAAGGCGAAGTTTTTAAAAATTCCGGAAAATGGGGGTTGTGGGGGCAAACCCTCCTCGGCGAAGTCTTGAAAATAGTTTGTAGTAGGGGTGTGGCGGAGCTCCCCCACTTGGCGATATCTATAAAAAAAAACAGTCGAGGCCTCCCAAGCCTTGTAGTAATGGTATAGTGTAGGGGGATGGTGCCCCCCCAGTTGACGAAGTGTGATGTATAAATTTGAGAAGTCTTTAAATATTAATAATTGGAGAAATCAATTTGCATTCTTCAATTTGTCATTTCTTATCGCACTCTTAACGGTCACCTAATATTATACAATCGCGTGCAATATTCATCAATCAGATTCGATCGACGTCATATTCTTTTGATTAGCTGTCATCCGTTTAACTT
This sequence comes from Cymbomonas tetramitiformis, assembly GCA_001247695.2. Lineage (NCBI taxonomy): Eukaryota > Viridiplantae > Chlorophyta > Pyramimonadophyceae > Pyramimonadales > Pyramimonadaceae > Cymbomonas > Cymbomonas tetramitiformis. The sequence goes on from LGRX02000128.1 coordinate 12,825, forward strand.
CCCGTTGGTGGCAGTCGATCTGCCGGCCTGATATTTCTAAACGTAACCAGCAGGGGGAATAGTAGATACGTAGTATCGGGGGATGCAACGTCTCTCAACCTCGCGTTTCCAGGTTGTCGAAGTGCAAACCGAAATTTCGAGCACCAGTCCTGCCCATTTTCCTCTCGCAACATGGATATATTAAAATTTTAGCATGGGATTCGCACTCAAAATATGCTCATAAGGCCATAATATAGTGTGGTACCTTGTTTCGCGGCGCCTTTTTAGGTTAACTCGGCGCAATCCTAGCATCCCCGCGCCTCCCCCGTAGAGATATGAAAACTTTTGGGTCTGTAGAGCACTGTACGCGCCCCTAGCGTAAGGTGAGCTCTTGGATCAAGATCGTAAGTTACAAAAGCGATGAACTGGTTCTGTATTGTTTACATAGGTCATCAAATATCTTGTTGTCGACCTATATCACGTCGTAAGTCTATGCGTGCGTCTTTTTAGCGGTTAAGAACCACTAGAGTCTGTTTGAATTTTATTGGTAAAGAGAGGGATTTAAAGTGATATATTCGGAGAATCTTGGTGCTGGTTGGATTCTGGCGCCACACAAGAGATATACAGCTGGCCATCCCTTTCATTGATGAATGTCTATTCAGTTATGCAAACTGCCACTTAGTCAACTCCTTGCCTTATAGACTATGGTAAATTTGATTTCTTTTAATGCCTACTTGCACTACCTTGCACATTTTGTCATCATCACCCAAGTTACTCACATGTTTGCCTAATGATTATATTACGATCCCATGCTCTTGAAAAATCATCATTAACTCAACCATTTTTTTCAATTGTGGCGATACCTGAATACATTCCATATACGAATTGCTCAACACTCAATATGTGAATTGCTCAACACTAACACTGCTTAACTTTGCTTTCCTATAGTTCGTTCGGCATTAGCTATAGCATTTCTCATTTAAACCTCTTTCTTCAATCTCCACATTAGATGATAAAAATTCAGCCGGTGAACTTGGAATTGTAACCAGTCTAACTATCATATATTAGTCCAAATCACCGTAACATGTAGGCCGAATTGCACATAACCCATAATCAACATCCTATCTAAAAGCTGAAAATATGCCTCCCATCCTACTGTACAATACATTTTTATACATTGGAACCAATGAGTGGGTATGATTAATACCAACTATCGTTCCATACACGTCTACTTCAATTGAATGGCCACCAACCTATTCTTGCACAACCTAATATATTGATTTTCCCCCACCTGTACGTTCACGTACCCCCTATATATTCTGTCATCTACGTTGGTAGGAAGATATGTCATCAGTATTTGATCGAGAATCGGGATCAGTGACAGGATCAGAAGCGTGATGGCGACCTTGTGACTCTTCCTAGATTTCTCATCTGTTGCGCGATAAAGAGGCCAAGTGCCTCGGTGAACTCATCTTTTATCAATATTCGTACATCTTTGGCACGCTGGTGCCTGATCTGTAAAAATGTAAAACTTAATGAATCTTTTATATCCTGTGTGGATATCTGAAAGTGTAAACATGATATACCTTTCTTCCTAGGTTATGGGCCCACGACGTTCGACGGGACGCGTGGAGAACGAGTATTGCGGTGACGACCGTCTAGACGTACTGCAATGGAAACATATTAGACGCGCTGGCAGCAGCATATTTGAGAACGTTTGTCATCATTCTCGCTTTGGAGCGTTTTTCTGAAGGCGTCTAGTTTACAGGAGTTTCAACGCGCGGAGTGCACAGTGCTTGGTTGAACGGCGAAAAGATATTTGCGACTGCTCTTATGAACAAATCGTGCGATAACAATATGAGGCAGCACGCTGTGCTAGACGCAGCGACCATGCTGTTGAAATTGCTATGATAATTCTGGTTGTCTTGCTTTTATCTGCTGCGAGATCTATGCCGGCTAGAAAAAGAAACGTGTAAAGTTGAACTTCATCAAGAACTCGGACGCGCTCATTGTGTAGGCCTCGTTTGAAGTACTGAGATAACACCGTCACGCAGATTGTGTAGCCCTCATTTGAACTTCATTGTGGACGCGTGCAGCGTGTAGGCCGCGTTTTTATTACTGGCGACTTGGCGACTGTCGTTGTGTCTAGAAGTCGCGTACGAGATATATTAAGACCAGTCACTAATGAGTGAGTGATGTCGTACATTCTCATCGTGGTATCTGCAGCGTTGGGCATACGCAATCGAAGCCTGTTGCAATCATTGCGACAGCAAGTAAACAGCGGAGCAGGAGGAGTTGGAAGACTACTTCCTGATCAAGAACAACAGCGAGAAGACCAGCTTTTCTAGATCCTGTGCGAGGAGTCTGTAGTGGTTCGCCGGTTTCCGGAATTGACAGCGCAGACATGAAGCATACGGATTTTACCGTTCCGCAGGAACTATCGTCAGTGCCAGTTTGCAAAGGACCTAGTGTCAGTGCCAGAGTGCCGATGACGCCGTCCGTGCCAGAGTGCAAAGGACCAAGGGTCAGTGCCAGTGTGGAAAGGACCTAGTGTCAGTGCCAGAGTGCCAATGACGCATGCAGTGACACCTATAACGCAGATTGTGGTGAGCTGAAACGAAGCTGGAGACAATTACGACACGAAGCTGGATACGTAGCCGCAGCGTGGTGAGTTAAATTAAAGCTGGAGACGAAGCTGGAGACCGGGAAACGAAGTTGGAGACGTAGCTGTGAGCTGGAGAAACAAAGCTGGAGACCAAGAAACGAAGCTGAAAATGAAACTGTATTGTATCAATGTGAAAATCAATCAATCAATGAGTATCTCATGGACACCGACTTCGAAATCGTGAATCCGAGTAGTCAACGAGGAGGAGTAGTGAGATACGTAGTATAAAGAGGCAAAGAGAAGTCTGAATCTTATGACACTGAGCTTGCAAGCAAGTTGCCGATACGTCAGTGAGGAGGAGTAGGAGAATACAGACTTCTAGAGTCTAGAGAAAATCTGAGAGAAAATATATTCTGTCATCTACGTTGGTAGGAAAATATGTCATCAGTATTTGATCGAGAATCGGGATCAGTGACAGGATCAGAAGCGTGATGGCGACCTTGTGACTCTTCCTAGATTTCTCATCTGTTGCGCGATAAAGAGGCCAAGTGCCTCGGTGAACTCATCTTTTATCAATATTCGTACATCTTTGGCACGCTGGTGCCTGATCTGTAAAAATGTAAAACTTAATGAATCTTTTATATCCTGTGTGGATATCTGAAAGTGTAAACATGATATACCTTTCTTCCTACCACCCACTGCAGCTGCCCCAGAAGAGCCCGGTAGGGCATAGCTCCCTTGCCATCAGCAGGAGCCAGTGCAGTGCCAGGTGACATTGGTAAGCTCGCTGGTTTGGCATCATCCAGGCCGTAGGTACTGATGATCTGGGAGATATAACCAGACTGGCATAGGTATGCTGTGTCACTCCCCCAGCGCACCCCGATGCCCATGACCAAGTCCAATACTCCAAGGTCTTTGCATGCATACTGCGCATGGAAGGATGACACAAAAGTATCATACCAGGACTTGTCGTTGGTGGCCACCAGGTAGTCATCCACGTAGGCCAAGATGATAACCTGAAGAGTGGCGTCCCGGATGAAGTACAGGCATGGCTCCACGTCACTTCTCTGCATCCTGGAGTCATACCCCATGATGAACGCATCTGAGGTGTCGAACCACTCCTTACCCGTCTGCTTGAGTCCATACACAGCTTTCAGTAGCTTGGCACATCTGTGCCCCCCATAATCCAGTCCTCGGGGAAGACGCACATACAGGTCCTCCTCGAGCACGGAGTTCAAGAAAGCAGTGTCCACGTCCATGTGGTACACCGTGAGGCCCAGGTTGAGGGCGAGGGTGATGACAACTCTCACAGAGGACAGCTGGGTGCACGGGGCGAAAGTATCGTAGTAGTCCACGCCATACTCTTGCTTATTCCCCCGCACACACACTCTGCTCTTCCTCTTGAGCAGCTCCCGGTTCTTATCCAACTTCACCTTGAGGACCAGAGACATCTCCAGCAACTTCACTCCAGTTGGTATGTCCCCCTCGTCCATCATCTGCAGAGCCCCCTTGATCTGCACGAGTGCCTCCAACTCATCTTGAATGGAGTTGAGCCACTCAGCGCAGTCAGGCGCAGTCAACACCTGGGCGTGAGATCTCGGCTCAGTGACTCCTGCAGGCAGCAGGGCTTCCTGCACAGCTGGTGTTCCAGTTGCTCGCACACCAAGGCAAGTATGTGTGGGTGGAAACCTAACCTCTCCACCAGGTAGGTCCATAATGGTGAAGTTGGTGAGGAGCACCACGCAGTAGGGCTGGGCATGTGGTCCAAGTGCACGTCCACACACCATGGCCTCTTCATAGTCCCCCTTCCCAGTCACAGCACGCACCTCGGTGAACAGCGGATAGTGAGCGTTGACACTGCCATATGATGGGCAATCCTTCAACAGTGACAGCCGAGCACTGCCTGGCTTAAGATACGAGCTCAGACTCACCCAGCACACATCATCAGGGGTTTCCACCTTCACCACAGCCACAATCTCATCACTGTCTTCAGGGATATACACACCCTGCTCCAGTACAGCAGTCTCCAATAGTGTAGGCGGAGGATCTCTGTAGGGCGCATCCAGAGTGGTGGCCATGAAGTTGGTCTTGAGAGGGGTCACCGCAGAAAGGTCCCATGAGGTGATCACCTTACCCAGCGTGTCCAGCTTCTCCGAGAAGGTAACCATACCAGAGTTGACCACCTTTCCAGCTTCACAATCATACAGTAGATAGGCAGATGACACTTCTGAATGTCCAACATATCTGATCTCACGTGCCCGGTTGCTGAGCTTGTGTTCACGGATCGTGGGGTCAATAAAGGGATAGGCCCTGCACCCAAATATCCGCAGCTGGGACAGGTCCGCATGCTTCTTCCTGATGAGGTAGTAAGATGAAGTCCACCCCAGAGATTTTCTGAATATACGATTGAGGATGTACACCGCATGGCGGGTGGCCAGAGGCCACATACTTGCATCAAATCCGGAGGTCAGTAGGAGTGCTCTGGCCATAGCTTGCACATCTCGGTGTGACCTCTCAACCCTTGCCTGGTTCTCATGCAGGTATGGGGAGCCATGCCTTTGCTCAATGCCATGTTCCTCACAGAAAGCTGCAGTTTGCCCAGCTATCATAGTGTTGTCACCATCGGTGTGGAGCACCATGTGGTACTCACTGGACAGGCCCATAGTGCTCCTCAGGCGCTTCACCTCCTTCCGATACTGCTGGAAGGCCTTGAGGTAGTCCGACTTCACCTTGAGGTAGAATATACATAATTATCCATGTCGTGGAGTCATCAACAAATAGTACAAACCATCTGAACCCCCCAGCACTGATCCTGAATGGTCCACATGTATCTGACCATACAAGATTTCCCAGCTCCTTGGATAGCTCTCTCCCAGTGGGCTTCACAGAGGGCCGTATGGCTTTGGTCAGCCTGCAGGCAATGCACCTCTCGGGGCAATGCTGCACCGGGCTGCCAGAGTACTGTGACTCAGTGATACTCATAGAAATACTCTGAGCGAACATGTGGTCAATAGACTTGTCACCAATGTGGCCCAGCCTTACGTGTTGTAGCATCTTGATGTCAAGTCGCTCTGTAGTGTGCGAGTCCTTGAACAACACCACCAATGGCCACTTGGTGTCATCGATCCACACACGATCTTCTCCACCGGGTTCCAGGTTGGCTACGTTATAGCATGACTCCCTTGGTGCAGAAAAGATCTTAGCACCAACAGGGTATTCATGAATAATGTCAAACTGAGAGACCAGACTCCACCAGCTCGCTGTGACCCATTTAGGCAATATGAACATGAACTTGGTGTTGGAGGGGTCTCTGGCGAAGTCAGCGAGGGCCTTCTGGAGACACTCGGTAGAATGATGTCGTGGTCAAATGGCGGGTTCCCATAGCATTGCTTGCCAGCCCAATCCTTATCAAAGCATGAGTCAGTGATGGTATAGTGGTGCTCCAGGATGTGGTTGTCATCAGAGGAAAATAGTTCCAGGATGAAAGGACCATGAGTAGTGAAGTGAGGCTTGGTGTCCTCAAATTTCCAGTCAGAACGGTCTCTTTGATCATCAGTATGTGTCACAGCACAGGCTAGATGTGTATCCAAAGTGCTATGTGTGTCTTCATGCATAATATACTGGTTGCCAATTCTGGCGAAGGAAAACACCACCCCCCCTTTGGATAAAGTTCTAGCCCCAAAGTCCACACGGAAACCCGCATCCTCCAGGGCCACCACAGATAAGAGGTTGAAGGGCTGCCCAGGTATGCAGTGCGTGTCCAGGAACCGTAGCCCAATCATACGCCCAGACTCCACATCCCTCTTGGCAAAGGTCACCGAGCCACTGCCAGAGGAGTCCACAGACTGACTCTGCACCACACTGAAAGTCTCACAGGCTGTAGTGTCATAGTCCGCATTGAACACCCGGACAGAGTTGAAAATGTGCTTGGTGGCACCACTGTCAATAACAGCACTCTTGTCCTCAGTAGACTGAGTGCGACCGCCACCAGCACGCACACCACATGCCACCTGAGCACGGCCAGCATCAGAGGCACCAGCCACACCAGATGCCCAAGCACCACAAGGCACCCGAGCACACTCACCACTCGAAGCATAGTGGAAATCCATCTCCTCGATGAGGTCATCACAGGCATCATCACAGCATTCCCCATAGTTGTCCTCATAATAGTCACTGGGGAGCAGACCCACAGTGCAGAGGGGAACCCTGCGAGGCTGAGAAAGTAGTCCAGAGGCCCAATCATCAGAGGGGCTGTAACCCACTCCTTCAACGGGCTGCCCAAGGCCCACATAGCCTTCCTCCTCGTCAAAGTGCCCATGGTACACACCCTCCTCCTCTTCGTCAGAGTCAGAGGCATCCTCCAGATCCGGCAGAGAATCACCACGATCTGAGGCAGAGTCCGAACCTGAAGCAAGGTCAGGAACCTCGCAAGCCACTGCCAGGCCACACAAGGAGTCACTGCCAGGCAGCTCAGAGATGGAGAGAGGACCAGGCATATAGTTATCCCCCATCGGATGATAAGACCAGGAATCCCGGTCTGCAAGAAGCCGATCATAATTAGGGGAACCCACCATATCAGCAGAGCCAGAATCACCTGCCACTGGTTCCTCCTACTCCTCCTCGTCAGAGTCAGAGGCATCTTCCAAGTCTGGTAGGGGATCATCACCATCCGAGCCATAGTCCGAGCACTCATCGATACCCCACCCCTCATCGAGGGACAGCATGCCTGCATAGTCCTGCACCACCCGTATCAAGGCCCTGGTGGCCTTCCCGAGCTCAGAGGCCCAGCTGTGCAGGTCTGCCAGTGAGGTGCGCACCATCACGGACTCCAGCTTCAGCAGTATATCCATGTCATCTGTGAGTTGCCTGATGAGATTGCGCTGGTAGAGGATCACCCCGAGACTGACAGTACATTCAACACCACGAGGAAGGGTAGTGCCCCTGTCAAGTATGTCACAAGCACGAAGGAATATCTCCACAGTCCCAGCCATCATGATAGAGTGCCACCGTTACAATTCAGGCTTGAACCACAATTGCCTGGGGGATATCTGAAAAATGTCACCCAGGTGCTGATCACGTCCACAATCCCACTGGGCATGTGTCCTCTTCAGACGAGCCTTGTCAGGGAAGAAGGCAGTCAGGACATCAATGTAGACCCACGAGTCATAAACAGGCACAACCTTGGTGCTGTGAGAATGCTTGCTGGGTACGTAGCAGTGGCGCTTCTTCTTGGTCCTGCGAGGAGGGCACCTCACTGAAGACAACTCCACACGAGGTGCACCCACAGTGCCCTCATTGTCCTCGGTGTATCCACCAGTGGCGTGGGACACAACGAGCTCAGGCTCGCCCACGTCCGCCAGGACAGAGTAGTAATTGAACACTGGGAACTCATATGGCTGGGACTCCACAGGCACAGAGCCCCGACCACATATCCAGTGCTCGCACAGGGTCGAACTGGAGAGCACCATCGGTCCCGCACCCCGGTCCGACTTCCTCAGGGAACACGTCGTCGTCCCCGGAGTCCACTTCGAGCAGGAACAGTCAGGACCTGCAAGAGCTGAAGGAAGCCTGGCAGAAGGAGTCGCAAGCTCGGGAGGCAGCTGCCGAGGCTCGCCTGGAACAGCTGTCTCGGCAACTCCAAGAGAGTCAAAGAGCTGCCGAGGAGCGCAGGATCTCCGATCAGCGCGCTGCCGAGGAACGCAGGGTCTCCGAGCGACGCGCTGTCGAAGAGCGCTGGGCTGCAGACCGGCTGGCCGCAGAAGCCCGGGAGACTGCCCGGCAGTTGGCTGTCGACGAGAGCGTCGCTCAGCAGGTAGCCGCCGAGGAGCGGCGAGCGGCAGCCGAGGCCCAGCTGGAGGAGAGGCTGCAGGCGGTCATAGAGTCACAAGTCCAAAGGCTCGCCCTGGTTCAGGCCTCGCCCCCAGGGCCCGTGGAGTCAGACGCTCGGGGGCCCTCAGCGGCAGCGTCGAGTCCGGTTCAGGAGACGCCCATCTCCCGAGAGGGACATGAGCTGGTAGAGCCGACTTCCGTCGTCACCTGTGACGTCGAGAACCGGGACGTTCAAAGCCCTCCGGAGGAGTCGCGCGCAGACGTGACAGCGTTTCCACCGCACTCATGGGACTTTATTTCCCTTCCTATACAGGTCTGCGACGCCCTCCGGAAGCACGTGGTCGGGTATGCCACCTCGGGGATCGATGCCCAGCGCCTGTTTTACGACGCTGCTCGTAGGTATCGCACCCTTGGTCAGGTCGCCGGGTGCTTACACCCTTCCAACCAGATCAGGCAGTGCCTGAAGGCAAAGTTCTCGGACGAGGACAGGGTCCTCGGGGCCCAGGTGATTCACAGTCTCACGACGGCCTTGGCGTCCGTCGCAGAGAGCTGCGCTCGCTGTGGGTGCGGGCACGAGGAGAGCCCGGTGCGTATGTGGGCGTGTCAGGCGAGCGCTAAGAGAAGTGTGGTGGCGTTCATGAAAAAGGTGTACCTGCCGGTGTGTGGGTTTTGCGCCGCGGACGTGTGGCCCGGTGCTTTCGACCACTTTCCGGCTGTGATGCCACCTCCGATTCCTAAGGCGGCAGACACACCGGGAGACGGGGGGGGGATGGTCCCTCAACTGGAGCACTCGGAGCCAAACGAGCTTTCGGAGATGCCCGGTGCCGGCAGTCATGGTGGTCCTGGTGGCTCGGGGGGCGGTGACCCTGGAGGGCCGGGAGGCCCGGGGAGTCCGGACGAGGACCCTGGCGGCGATGGCGAAGACGGGGATGGCGACAGCCAGTTCACCTTCTCGTCTTCCTCTCGTTACAGGGAGCCCCGGAGCCATTACAGTCGTAAGGACGAGCAGCACGCTCTCAAGGAGGCCACCAGAGCCATGGAGAAGGCAGTGGACAAATACCACACAGAGGTGGAGGGGTCGTCCCACGTCTTTGGTCGGCTCCTCCGATTTGTTCGGCAGGTCAGGGAGGTTCGGGAACTGGAGCCGGTGCGCTACGCCATGGAGATGGCGCGTCTGGGACCACTAGAGAGCGGGGGTGAGGAGAAGGTGTTGTCGGACCACTCCCTGCTGTCAGAAGTGGCCAGACACTGCTTCGGCAAACTCAGCTCCGAGTACCGCGAGCTTTCTTCGGTGTTGACGGAGGCTCGGGAAGGTAAGAACCTCACCTTGGACGTCATAGTGGTTCCCTTGGCGCAGCTGGTGATGCCCGACAAGGGGGAAATGGCGTCGATCGGTCCGTTCCTGCGTCGCGTGCGTCAAAGTCAGGACAGACAGACTCGCACGGTCCGCGAGTTCTGGGACGGGGTGCACCTTGCTCACGACATCGTGAGCATGCTGGCTGCCCACGAGCTCACCTCTCCGGTGCCGGAAGAGGAGCTGCTGGAGATATTCCTTACGGGATTGATACCGGAGATAAGGAGGAAGGTCTTCCTTATAGCCGAGAGGAAAGGCGCTTCGGTTCTGACTCTGAGCCGGACGGCCAGTAAAGGCCGCCACGAACTCCTGACTTGGGCCATAGAGGCTGAGCGGGAGTTGCGGCAGAGCCAGGATAAGACGAGCCGCTCGGTCCAGCTGCTGGCCCACGTAGATGTCACGGAGGAGCTGCTAGCCATGGCGACATCCGCTGGCGCTCCGACACCCACAGGGCAACGACTCGGCTCCCCAGAGTACGAGGGCTGCCGTCTGTGCAAGAGCATGGACCATTATGCCCGCGACTGTCCGCAGGCGAGCCAGCGCCCGAAGGAGTGGGCCAAGTGCCTCCTGGAGGACACCCTGGCGTTAATAGGGGACGAGTCGGTGGAGGAAGCTTTGGCTGCCATCGGTTTGGATTTTGTCCAGGAGGACGCTCCCCAGCCCGGGGCGTCCTCCCCGCAGTAAAGGGCGCGGGCCCCGTCACTGCGGGGTCAGGGGGACAAAAGGGCCCCGCGCCGGCGTCCACAGCGATGCAGGTGCTGCATGATAGGTGGAGAAGGTGTGGGAGACACCTTAGTGGCAGCGCCAGGCGCCACCTCAAGAGCCAGAGTCGAGTCGAGAGGTATGAGCAGGAAGGTTTAGACATGCTAGCCGCCACCCGCACGGAAAGCCCAGAGCCTCCTGAGCGGGAACAGGTCGAGCAGCGCGTCCAAAGAGAGCAGGCAAACTTCTGGAAGTCCGCCAGAACCCCAGCAACCGCCTCAGTTCCGCGTCCCGAGGAGCCGTGGGAGCTGCTCTGTTGGATCACCGGTGCGGACACCCGGGGTAAAAACCGGTCGAGCCACACAGTTGAGCCACGGGCAGTCTACCAACAGCACCTGGAGAACCAGGGGTCGGATGTTGCGAGAGTTCGCGGGCACTGGAAGTTCAGAGCTCAGCGTTTACCCCCCAGAGTTAGGAAAGCCTTTCAGGCCCAGCAGCCAAGTGCTCGCCTGCGTTCCGCCATCAGGGCGCTAGAAAGGTATCTAAAGCTGGAAGAGTCAGAGGTCCGACCGGTCAAGTCCCTTGCGCTTTGGAGGGCAGGGCAAAGGCGGATGAGCCAGAAGCTTGGACCCACGACTAGTAAGCCCCAGTTGAATCGAGAAGAGTTAGATAAGCGCTTGAAGCGGCTCGTCAGGGTGCGCGAGTTCAATCGCCGACGCAAAGCCATCTTGGATCAGGAGTTCGGACGGTTTGTTCGCGTTGCCAAGCCCAAGCCTGCCGAGGGAGAAGAACTCTCACCACCAGAGAGAACTTCAAAGCCCAGTCGGCCGTGGTTGACCCGAAGCAGGGCTCGCCAGGCTTTGGGCCCGAAACGCAGACCATGGCTGACTCCTGAAGACAAGGCGCTTCGAACCTCTCGATTGCAGCGCAGGTACGAGTTGGAGGGTAGGGACCCGGCTTCTACCTCAACAGAACGCCATGCGGACTTCCACGCCTTCGTAAAGGAGGAGTTGGAAAGGGAGAATAGGGAACTTCAGCAAGACAATGAGCTGATGCACCGGGACGAGCAAGTCAGAAAGCACATAGCGGCTAAACTGGCTGCAGCGTCAGTCCAAGTCGCGGTGTCCCCCCAGACTTCCCGGAGCGCAGTGCAGTTCAGAAAGCAGTCGCCATCGGCCTGCTAGCGGACGCGTGTACTTACTGCCTCCCGGGCTGTGACTCCGACGCAGAAACGTCAGTCACCCGCCTGGACTGCATAATGCAGGACGGCGATATCAGTCCGAGCTGGTGTGAGTCCCTGGCAGCGGTGTCCTCGATGGGAGCGCGCCCGAGGAGTTTCGACAGGCACAGTCGCACACCGACGTTGTTGCTGTTTTGGGCCTGGATTGCGGGCGTCAGAGTCAAGGTGTTAGTGGATTCGGGAGCATCCACCAATATCATCGCAAAGAGTACACTGCAGAGGCTCTCCGGCGTCAAGCCGGTGCGCCACGAGCAAGCCATGCGGGTTCGAGTGGCTGACGGCACCACATATGATGCTAATTCCTGCATCAGGCCCAAGCTCCTTGCTGAGACGTCGAAGGGGTCTTACGGCCAGCAGGTTGAGCTTCGGGTAATGCCACTCGACCTCAAGGTGGATGTCATCCTGGGGGGTCCTTGGCTGGCGAACCTTTCCCCGGTTACGCTGGATTATAAGAACTGGGGTTCGGTCCGGTTCACCAAGGGCAGGGAAGAGGTCGTCATCACCGGCTGTTCGCCGGGGTCACCGGACCCCAGTCGGTCCAAGGACACGGCAATGGCACTGGTACAGGGAGTCCTTTTGAGCCAACGTCGGGCTCGCCAGGACCTGCGGACCCTCCGAAACAGAGAGGAGCAGGCTTTCGTCGTCTACCTCGGCCCCGATGGGACTTTTGGCGCGTTGGCCTGCAACAAGGGGGGGGGAGACTCCGACGAAGATTCCCCCAACGATGTTGTAGCAGGCCTAGCGTCAGAACCCTCCTCCGGGTCCGAGGATGGTGAAGTCAGCGTGCGTCCCAGCGCAACGGCGCCGGACGGAGCTGAGGAGTCTGAGGGGCCGGGAGGGTTGGTCTCGGACAGTTCCGAGTCCGGCTACAGTGACGTGGAAGGAGCGTGTCATTTGCAGAGAGTAGGGGCGGTGGTCGAGGATATTAGGCCACAGGGATTTACGAGTACGGTCGACGAGGCCGGGGATCACCCTGACCCTCTCAGCTTTTTCGCTAGCAAACAGGAGGCGAACGGAGCATTTGCGTTGCTTCCACCAGCGGTGCGTAGGCAGGCGATAGAGGATCACGCGGCCGGGAAGCCACCCACCTGGCACGCGCAGGCGGCCGCGGCGCTCCAGCAGGGCCGGGGTCTGGTCGCGGAGCGACGACCCCGAGCACGGCGTAAGCGAGTGCGTTGGCGTGACCAGGTCGCAGCAGTCGGTCAGCCTGGTGCTGAAAGTGGCCCCTCCACCGAGCAGCCACCGGGACCAAAAGTCCCCACCGTCCCGAGCCCTCAGAGTCAGAAGTCGCGAGCCTCAGCACCAGTCGTGCCGCCAGACACTACCCCGCCGCCAGCTCCGCAGACCACAGACCCGCCGGTACCGGCCGTCCCGCCAAGCACTGTCTCGCCGCCAGCCCCACAGACTGCTCAGGCCTCCCCGGAACCGCCGGAGGACGAGATAGACGAGACGGTGTCGCCGGAAATCTGGCAGCAGCTTAGGGACCTGGAAAAGGAGTTCGCAGATGTCATTTGCACAGAGCTGCCGGAATCAGTCCAGTCGAGGGAATTCAAGTCCGGCGTCCGGCTCAGGCCAGATTGGAATGGGAACGCCTTGCACCGGCGAGGGTACAAGCTGTCGCAGGAGGAGTTGCGGCAACTCCGGCAACAGCTAGATGAGCTCTTAGCCAAAGGGTACATACGACCCTCGGCCTCTCCGTGGGGCTGCCCTGTGCTGATGGTCCCCAAGCCGAGTAATCCCAAGGAGTTGCGTCTAGTCATTGACTACAGACAGATCAATGAGATCACAGTCAAGGACAAGTACCCCCTCCCGGATGTCCAGAGTCTCTTAGATGATCTACAAGGGGCTACCGTCTTCTCTACGATGGATGCCCTTTGGGGATTTTGGCAGGTCCCTATGAAAGCAGAGGACGTGGAGAAAACCGCAATGACTACGCACTTTGGAGCGTACGAGTGGTTGGTCATGCCTATGGGATTGTCAAACTCCCCAAGTACCTGGCAAAGGATGATGCAACAGTACCTCGGGCACCTACCCTTTTGCAGAGTATTTGTAGATGACATCATGATTTTCTCGGCTGAGGTTCCGGGTAAGAGCGCCCATGAGGTACACCTCGACCACCTCCGCCAGGTCCTGGAGGCATGTCGAAAGAATTCCGTCTACCTCAAAAGTCGAAAGTCAAATGTGCAAGCGATCAGTCCGGTTCCTAGGGCATGTGGTGGATCGGGATGGATGTCGTCCACAGCAGGATAAGGTTGCGTCGGTACGCGATTGGCCAGACCTAGAAACTGTCACACACGTGCGACAGTTTCTGGGCATGTGTGGCTTCTACCGGAGGTACATCCAGAACTTCGCAGATATCCTGTACCCGTTGACCCGCCTCACCAAATCCGGCGTGGACTGGACCTGGGGCGAGAATGAAAAGGCAGCATTTAAACAGCTAAAAACTGCCTTGATCTCCTCCCCAGCCTTGGCCCTACCCGATCAAAAGGGTGCAGCAGACGGTTCCAGACCCTTCTTCTTTGTGCAGACAGATGCCAGTGGAGTAGCACTAGGGGGTGTACTCATGCAGGATCAGGGACGAGGCTTACAGCCCTTGGCCTTTGAAAGCCGGCAGTTCTCCAGCGCAGAGCAGAACTATCACGCTGGGGAACGGGAGCTTTGTACCATCCATCATTGCACCACGGTCACCTGGAGACATTATCTGATTTTCACATCATTTAAGCTCATGGGAGACCATAAACCCCTTCAGTGGCGCTTCGCCCCAGCTAGGGAGCTCAGCCGACGTCAGGCTCGCTGGTACGAGGACTTGGTAGAGGTAGGAGTCCATCAGATGGAGCACGTGCCAGGGCGCTGTTTAGTAGTACCAGACGCGCAGTCCCGGCGACCAGACTATCAGGAAATGTCAGCCAGAGAAGGGTTGAAGGAAAAAGGGATTGTGGATCGCGCCACGGATGGGCCCAGAGACTCCGCGTCGGCAGGCAAGGGGTCCGAGGAGGACGAGGATCCTACCTCTGTCCTCGGGGCAGTGGATTGCACCACCGATGGATCTGATGGACCCGAGTACTCTGAGCCGAAAGGCAAGAGATGCGCAGGGGACGAGGATCCCACATCTGTCTTAGGCGCCACCTTCGAGTATAGTGATTCCGAGGACGAGTCCTTCCCTCCCACCAGTCCAGCACCGGTCATTGGTGAGCTCACCCATCTGAATGGGCTCACGTGGGTAGAGTCGCCGGCCCTTTGGCTGGACGCAGCTGCCACCCTAGCAGTAGGCGAGAAATCCTTGAAGGATGCCGAATCGCTAGCAGTCATGACCAGAGCAGACCGAGCTAGGGAACAGGCCACAGCAGAAGTCCAGAGTCACCCGAAGTTCCCCCACCCTGAGGCCCACAGTCATCCAAAGGCAGCCGGAAAGGTACCTGAGCCCGTTAAGCCCCCAGAAAGTAGCTCCCACTACGACCAGGTCGTAGATCGCCAGGAATGGAAGCTGATCAGGGAGCGCTTTGAGGAGATAGCAGCCCAGTACGGGGTGTTTGACGTTGACGCGTGTTGCGACTCCATGGGCGTTAACCGGCAGGTTGACACCTATTGGACCGATTGCTTGAAGGAAAAGTGGCGCGGGAAGCACGTTTGGTGCAACCCCCCTTACACGAAGGATTCAGACTTGATAGAAAGAATTCTTCGGCATTTCCTTGCTGAGTGGCGCGCCGATCCGGAAAACACCTCGGCGATGTTCCTTCTGCCAGACTATGACGCCCCCTGGAGGCGGTTGATTCACCCCAAGTATGGGCTTCATCCGGTCAAAGTCTTTGACACGAAGGACGAAAAAGGTCGTCCCAACCACCTCTTCGAGTCCCCTGATGGAGGTCGACCCCCGCTGCGCTGGCCGGTCCTTCTGGTGTGGGCCCCAGCAGCCAGCAGGGCAAAGCCCCGAGCGCCGCCTGCGCGAAAGGACAGTGAGGCAGAATCCGACGAACCTTTAGTCACTACAGGGGTTGCAGCAAGGGCCAGGGCGGCATCAGGCCCACTGAAGGCTGATGAGTTCGTCCGCGCCTTGCAAGCGGAATACGAACGCAGCCAGTACCTCGGCTCGTTGAAGGAGGAACTGATCGCAGCCCCACATCAGAGGACAGACACATTTCGCATGGTAGACGACATGATATGGCGAGTGGCAGAAGGGCGGTATCAGCTAGTGCTAGCTCAGGATTCCCCCCTCAGAGAGCTGGTGATGCGCGAAGCACACGAGTCCCCAGCAGCAGGGCACACAGGAAGGGATAAGACACTGGACAGAGTATCCCGTCGCTTTTGGTGGCCACGCATGAGCAAGGATGTCACCGACTGGTGCAAATCCTGCGTTGTATGCCAACAGACCCGGCCACGCAACGGGTATCCAGACGGTCAGCTTAACCCCCTGCAAGTCCCAGTAAGACTGTGGCAAGTGGTTAGTATCGACTTCGTCACTGGGCTGCCCCGCACGGAGCGAGGGTACGACGCGTTTGCTACCTTCACGGACAAGTTGTCCAAGATGGTGCACGTAGTTCCCATGCTTTACGCTGACAGCTCAGCTGCACAGATCGCGCGCATGTATTTCGACCAAGTGTGGCGTTTGCACGGCGCTCCCATGAAGATCGTCTGTGATCGGGACTCCCGCTTCAGGGATGAGATGCATCTCGAGCTACATCGGTTGATGGGAGTCCAGGTTGCCTCTACTACGCCGTACCACCCTCAAGGTGATGGGCAGGCAGAGCACACAAACCACACGGTCGAACGCATGTTGCGCGCGTACGTCGACGCCAACCAGCACGATTGGGATTTATGGTGTACCCCGGTAGAGTACGCCATTAATGACTCTCGTTCCGCCGTCACGGGATTCACCCCTTTTGAACTGACGTATGGTCACGCTCCGGCCTCTCAGCTGGACTTCTTCGTGGAGGCGGCACTTGCATCACGGAGAGGCCGAGCTAAGGGGGGGAGGGGCGCAGCAGTAAAAAAGGGTACAGCCCACGAGACAGCCCGCCAATTTGTTCGCCAGTTGCAGCTCGCTAGAGAGAAGCTGCTCTTAGCTCAGCAGCAACAGATCGCCCAGTACGACGCGCGTCACAAGTCCAGGAGTTACGCAGTAGGCGATGAGGTTTGGGTGGATGCCACGCACCTCACCCAGCCGGGCGACCGCGGGTTGCACAAGAAATTGCTTAAGAAGCGCCTTGGGCCCCTTCGGGTGCTGGAAGTCTTTCACAGCGACAGGCAAATGGCCCTTCCCGCGAGCGATAGAGGCGCACCGTCGGCCTATAGGTTGCAGACGCCTAAGCAGTGGAAAGTGCACGATGTGTTTACCGTGGACCGGCTTTCGCCGGTAGAGTCGAGCAGCCGCTTCGTTGAGAGAGCTAAGGAGATTCCCCCTCCTCCGTTGGACGTCAGCGGGCGCAAGGAAACCCACGTCGAGAGGGTGGAGCGTTCGCGCACGCGCCAGCGTCACGGCAGGAGGTGGACGGAGTACCTGGTCAAGTGGACAGGAATGCCCCGCAGTGAGAACGAGTGGAAGACCCGAGAGGACCTGGAGTGGGACGGAGCCGGCAGGCCCGGTGTTCCCAACCGAGCGTTGTTGGAGTTTGAAAGGATCGAGGCTAAGAGAGTGGAGCGAGAGAAGCTTAGGGTCCGTAAGAGGCGCGACGAGTCCGCAGGAGCGGTATGGACCACGCTATCGGAGGAGCTCAAGGTAGACGGCGCAATGCCATGGGTGCCAGAGGAGAGGTTTGATGAGGAAGTAGGAACTTTCGCGAGAGTATCTGCTCAGAGCACCCTGCCGCCAGTCAACGGAGCCGCAGCACTTGAGAAGGAGCCAGTCGGCCAG
>LGRX02000129.1:0-15541 GCA_001247695.2 Cymbomonas tetramitiformis
ATGTAGCTTCTGTGCTTCAGCTGCTCGTAGTCTCTCTTTCAGCTTAACACCCCGGTCCTTAATATCCAAGAGGCGGGCAGTGAACTTGTCGATAATGGGAACCCCGTGTTTTGTGGTAGGAAGGGCTTTAGTGAAAATGTCAGCCTGATCGTCATCGGTCGGAATCCAGACCGGGATAAACTTCCTGAGAGGCCCCTGCGACACCAGTTCCTAACCGCGTGGTACCGAACCGCAATGTGTTTGAGCTTAGTAGAGAGTGCCCGCTGAGTGACCAAAGTCTGAACTGCTGAGTTATGCTGGACTTTAGGTTCAGGGTTATTATTATGGGCTCTGATAGCCCCTAGCCTGACCCGTCTCTGATCGGAACCGTGACTCCGCTAGTAGCTAGGATGACAGTACAGTAGTACTGTACTGTCAGTCATCACTTCGTATTATCCGGGTTTCCGAGATGCATGATAAAAGCACTCGGCCGGACTGATTATGGGAGCTTAGCCAGTTTGTTTTACCCGAGCGGAACACCTGTTCTCGCAGGTTATGCGCGTCACCACTTCCCTAGTAATTCTGATGGCACAGCGCCTAGCTGTTGCCATGTTTGGCTAAGTTTTGACACAGAGATGGGGTGGGCGCCCCCTTAGGCAGTAGTTCGTCTTTCCGCGGTATGGCCTCTTTTTGAAGTGGAGATCAGTTTTATGGCACATTTTTCGGCAGCAGTATCGTCGCTTATTATGGCTTCTTTTTACGTTTCACCTGGCCGGTGGAGAGGGCATTCCGCGTATTGTGGGTCGCAACCACTTTTAGCCAATCGGCTCATGACCTGTTTGATGTTGTTTTTACCGCTGAGACTTCTGCAGGATTGGCCGCTGCGTAATGCTTACTACTGTCGCTCCGTTAGCCCGCGACCCCATCTTGCCGTCATTTTTACTATGGAGACTCCGATTGGACCACGCACACGCGCTAGAGCGCGGAAACTAGCAACCATTTTTGATGATGTTGGGGCGCTGAATGCGGCTACGCCATCGACCCCGCATTTGGCTTCGGGAGAGTCTGAGGCGTCCACTGCGGCAGCCGTGCTTTTGCAGAGGTTGCGCAGGGATTCTTTCGATGTTCAATGTGCCAAGACGGCAGCAACAAAAGTTCTGGGTGACAAAACTGCAAAATTTAAAGGCAACGAGAATTCAGCTTCGGACATTTTTTCGCAATTGGTATCCGAGCTGCAGCAGCTGTTCACGCTGCAGTCGCCTGCGTTTGCACCCCTGTTTGAACTGACAGCTGCTGACGCCCCTGTTCTGTCTGCTGCAAATGAGCTGTTATACTCTGTGCTGCTGCTGCTGACTGCGCCAGGGTCTCCTGCCCGTAATTGGGTAGAGGCTTCTGGTTCAGATGTTCCTGCCGATGGCAAACGTGCCACCCTCGAGGTGGTGCGTATGCTTGCGGATGTATCGACCCCGTTCGATGCATTTGCGGAGCTGCTTGAGGTTAGGATCTCTGATGAGCGAGACCCTGACTCTGACATTCGGCTGTTTAACAGCTGCCTTCGGGATGCACAGCGTCTACAGGCGCTGCCCGAGGACGTTGTTAAACGGCAATTCATCTCTGCGCTGTCTGGGCCGGCTTACGCCGCGCTGGTTGACTCGTTTGCTCGAGCTGACCAGCGTGCGGCTGTGAGTCTGCTCACCTTGCAGCACGAGTCCGTGAGCAGTACCGCTGTGGGCGGCTCTCGGGCAAGCGCACTGCGGGGCGGCCCATGTCTGTTGCATCTTGCGCCACTGACACTGGCCTGGCTTCGGCCATTGATCGGCTCAGTGCTCAGTTGGTCAAGTTGCAGCGGGATGTGGATTCCCTTAAGAAGGGTGGCTCCAAGCCGCCTCATGGGAAACACACTCCGCGCAACTTCCACCGACCTGGAGTGCAGCCGCTTGCTCATTCCGCCTCTTCGGAGGTGGCTTTTGACAAGCGGTCTGGCGCCTTTGTCCCAACGTGCAGGCACGAGAAGTGCCGCGCCGTTGGGTCAAAGCATTGGCCGAGTGAGTGTCCTCACAAGGACACTCACCCACTGTCCATGTCGGCATCCTACTGCCAAGCCGTCGAGTCTTATGACTCTGACGTGCTTGCCCTTCGTTTTCAGCGGTACTATGACGCTGGGGATGAGGGGTCCATGGAGCACTTGTGTGCTCTCGTGGGGCAACCTGAAATCTGTGAACTGTCTGCGCATTCCTTTGCTCCAGAGCCTACGGCTCTGCAGCAGTTCAAGGATGCTGCTGCCTCTGCTGAGTGTACACCTGCTGAGCATCTTTCCATTGGCCGTGTTGCGTTTGCTGAGGTCGGCGGTCCGCTTGCTGGTGGTGTCGCTGAGCCGACCACGGTAGGCTATTTAATTTAGAATATTTTTTCATAAGTTTAGAATACCCCATTTTCATCGTTAATTTAGAATAAGTTTTCTTTATGTCATCCGGCTATGACCGGTGCATGCATCCATGACGTTGTACCTGTTGAGCTATCGCCATGCCATGCGAAGAGTTGTCGCGTAGCCAAACGAGAGGGAAATAACATGGCTGAGCCCGACGGCTTTGAGTTCACAAGCCCGGGCAAAAATGTGGACGATATATATCCTTCGGAGGGAGAAGAAGAGGAAGAAGAGGACTTCCTCGTTGCACCAAAGGGGAAGGGGAAGCGTAGCCGTGTCCCCATAGTGTGGAGTACGGTCTTGAACGGTGTATCTTTTGTAGAGTGCCAAGACATGATGGCAACCTTGAGCCCTGAGGGTGTGACCATGGCTAACAAGCAATATAAATCGAAAAAAACCTCTGCCGTGACTCAAAACTTCAAGTGTTCTTTAAACTTTACTCACGGTTGTGGAGTTCACTATAAAATTGTCAAGGGGACGACCTTAGGCCCTACTGTTACATGCAACTTGTACTCCCGTGGGACACACGACCATACTAATTTCATAGGAAAGGGTATGTCGAAAGTTGTAAAGGACAAGTGTAAGGAGGCGATCCACGAAAAGCTTCCGCCTAAAGCCATTTTTAAGAAGCTTAGTACCGCAGTCACCACAGCCATGGAAGCCGATGACGACGTTGAGTACAAGGTCATAAAGAACTTTGTGTACAACAATCGCAAACAAATCTTGGGGCTTAAAACCATAAAGACTTGCGGTCAGTTCATGGAGGTTTGCCAGACCTCCAACTTGTTGGCCATCCCCGTGACCGATCGCAAAACGGCGGGGACGCTTTGCATGTTTGAAGGACAAGTACTCCAACCGAGCGGCTTCGAAACCGTGGAACATTACGCCGAGAATTCCGCGAACACCCTGCCTCCTATTCCTTTCGAAGCCCAAGCAACCCAAGATGAGCTTACTACTTGGAAGCTGGCGGGTTGGAATGAAGACTTTTCCGTTTATGAACGGAGCCTTCAAGCACATTTCAACTCAATTCTTGCTTGCGATTCCGCTGAGTACTTCGTGCATATCTTAGAGAACATGCTTGTCGTCCAAGGGTGGAGTACGCGTTCGAAACGGTTTTACAAAGGGAAGTTGAACTTGCGTGCCCTTTACAAGAACTACACCGAACTCGTCAAGGATTATGTCGCAGCGCAGAAACGCAAAAGGTGGTGCGTGATTTACACCACTTGGGGGAAACTCGAGGTACTTCTCGCAAAGGATCACCGCTCACGCGACGACACGTACAATATCTATACGCTATACGATATCTTATACCATATACGTTATAGACGCTATTGTATTTGACTAAACCTATTTGACTAAGTCTTAGCCCGCAAATAAAAAAATGAACAGAGTAATAAATAGGGACGAGGACTATCAATCTTCCAGAGGCTACCTACCCGCCCCGTACAATTGCCCAGCACGGCAAAAGCACGTCGTGGTCCGCGGGGAAGACGAGAACCCTACGAAGGATCCCCACTATGGACTCACTCGCCCCAACAAGCGGTGCGAGTTGCATAAGGTCCTCATATGCATGGTTGAGTATGGGGAGGCTGGCGTTTGGCCATTAGAGTTTCCTTTCGATTGTTTCCCAATGCTCGACCACTACGCTGTCGACAACCGCAAGCAGGGTGCGTGGGTGTGGTGCGAGGAGATCGCAACCACTCGCATTGTTTTCCACGACCATGGAAACGACGACGATGGAAAATTCACCTCCCTTGTGTCGTACAAGTTGTGCGGCAAGTGCGCTAAAACTTGTCAGAGGATGGTGGTGCCTCTCGAGAGGCACGAGCGCAATGCAAGTTTGAATATTTCTGAACGTTTGAACGTCGAGTTCGAGCTAATATAGGATAGTAAATTAGCAAAGACTAGTAGCGATAACGAGCAAGTACAACAAACAAATATTATTTGATTGCCAAAACAAGTAATGATATATATCAACTTGTAAATGTAAATATTTTTTTCACGTGGCTAAGCATGGCATACACGTATTGTACCCCTATTTCACTAAGCCTAATCTATTACTTATCTCCTACCACGCTTCCGCGCACCCTCCGCTTCACGCCTTCGCTTGTTCGTGACTTTGTCCAAGCACTTCATAACGTCTGCCCCCAAAGTATTGAGCACTTTCACGTTGGCATCGTCCACCGTGGGGGCGAGGTCCGTGCCCGCGAGGAAGTACTTGACGTACTCCTTGGCAGCGAAGTCGAGAAAACCCCAGTGGATGGGCGATTAAAATCGAACGGTTTTTGGTTCCATTCGGAAAGATTCACGGCCGTGAATCTAGAATTCACGGCCGTGAATAACTGGGATACCGTTTCTGGCGCGACTCGGAAAGTTGCAAGGGGGAAGTATTTTGAGAAACAAGTTGCCGATTTACGACCGATTGTGACTAACTAAAAGATGCCTCGTGATAAGTGCGGTGTATGCTGTCCGAAAGCACCTAGCAAGCAAGATTTACGGCGAGTAGTGGCAATGATATTGGGACCGTATGCAAAGCTCGAAGAGATACGCCCAATTTACTGGCCTGCGCAATTCGAGTCCATAGGCGGAAGAAATGGGTATTCGCAATATAAAGTTGGAGAGCTCTTGATTTTGTTGAAATCATATTTCGTACATATCTTAGGGAGTGAGAATGCAATTAAAGAAGGTCAACTTGCTTTATTTTTTTCCGCGTTAGCTTCAATCCGGCCTACGGACAGCGGGCTCGAAGTGTGTGCCTGTGATAGGCATAATACAATGGTAGCTTACGACGCATGGGTGGACGAAATCTTTTTTTCAAACCAGTCGCCAACACTCTCCGATGTATGCCAACCTACTGAACCCATAGGGCAAAACAATGTGAACGCGGAGATTGCGACATGCGACGAGATTGAACCGTATGAAACAACGGAGCGCGTTGTGGACAACAATGCGAACGACAATGCAAACGACGACAACGCGAGGAAGTTGTTTCCGAAACGAAAACGGAGTGCGTTGTCAACGAGGTGTGCTCCTATGAAAAATTTACCATTTAAAATAACGATACCAAGGGTATGTGATAAAGGCACTAGTTTTTATCCCACAATCGCACAACAATACACGCCTCTATTAGCAGTTATTGGCAGTTTGTTTCACGGAAAAAAATTGGGGATTTTTGCTGTGGTAAGGGACCTCGCTACGTTTACAACAACCTAGTTCGGTTCAAACCGAAGACGATCTTTCTGAGCGATAAGCATCCTGCGCAAGGCATAAGACGCCTAGACTTAGAGAAAATCAAGTGGGAAGAATTCAACCCGCAAGTAGACATCATAATATCGTCCTTGCCATATGCAAGAGGGAAGTGCGAACCTTTGTTAGCTGCGTGTCTTCAATCCAACGCCTCGATCGTGTGTTTGAAGCTATTGCATTCGTTCGAACGTCCTGTGGTTGGGGATAGTAGAGCTAGTGCGTTCCAAAGACTTGGCTTAAAGATTTTGCTACCGCCTGCAAAGTATCCGGGGTTCGACCGTAGTTTAGGAGAAGTTGAAGCCTGGTATATTTTTTCAACTCAGCGACAACAAAAGTTTTACTAAAGAAAAGTGTTAGTGAGTTTCACAAATTGCTGTACAAAGACAGAGGATACCCGGAAAGTGCTGGGAGCGTACCTTTTATTTATGATGGCGTAGAGCACAACGTTGCATCTTTCAAGGATCGAGGACTTATTTTGTGGGATTCGCGGAAACAGGCGGCCGGTGCTCATAAGTGATAACCAAAGGCTAAAGGTGCTACTCACGGAATTTGAAGCAACGTTGCATGCACAAACGTGCAAGATAATAGAGCGTGGCTGCGCAAACGAGGCAAAAGGCAAGAAAGGAGGGAAGGAGGGTTGGAATGTTGGGTGGTGGTTTAACATGGGGAGAACAGTGCAGCAAGAGGGGTTTGCCCCTAAGCTAGATGGCACATGTGCTTTCGGGACGCCCCACCCTTGGCACAAGAAAAAAGGAGTTTACATGGACGATCCGCTAACAAGTGCAAGCAAGCCGTATTGGAAGAAAGAGCTTTACATCCTAGCAGGTCAAATCTTAGAAATAATAGACGCGGATTACAAGCGAGACGGCGATTGGTGCTTTTATGTGTCGTGCATGCTAGCCGGGAAGTGCGAAGTGAAGCGACACGAGGACAGAAAAGATGTGTCACATCAATACATAATTTTTCTTGGAAACTACAAGAACGCGGTTCTAGAGATGGAGTCGCCTAGAGAGGATAGCAAGGGCACCCTTCTCCAATTCTCTGAAAGCCATAAGGTTTTAAAGTGCGATGCGCGGTGCAAACATAGAGTAGCTTCTGAAGGTTTTGAGGGAGTGCGCTATTGCGTTACTTTATACAAAATGTATGATAGGCGTCTAAGCAAACCAGCCCCGGTGTATTGGCCACCACATTATATTTAACGTACAACAGTGCAAGGTGAGTACTCCTCTGCGAAATCAGGAGAGTCAACCATAACGTGTTTGCATAGACTCACCCCCGTAGGTGATGAAGCACACCATTCGTGCCTTAAAACGCACCCCCTATTGTGCACAGTTAGTTCTGAAGCACAACTTGCACATAGTTTGCCAATAGTGTTTCCACATCGCCTAATGGTAAGCATAGCGCCCGCTACGCAATGGTGGACGCTACGGTGCTCCCTAGTGGCTAATAGTGATAACCAATACAAGAATCGAGCCATGTATGACATGTTTTTTGCCCGGTTGTATAACACCGATAAGAAAGATTGCATAATATCGTCGAGTTGCCACCCTGCAACATGGTTAGTGTAGTGAAACAAGGGAAACGACCCAGAGAACAAGTGTCGCTGGCACGGTGAATATCCCCAGTTCCCACGTGAAGGTATAACCCCTCCCCAAGGCATACCCTCCGTGTATTCGAGATACACATAGCGGTTATGAAAGTCCCATATAGGGTTACCGTCACTATCGTCACTCTCCCATAGGTTCACAGTGTCTGTATACTTTAGCCGGAAGCCAGTTTGGGCATACTCGTCGAATACAGTGCCTTTGAAAGCTGTGGGTTGATAGTGGGGGGCCTTATTTTCAAGCAGAACACGCCGGGAGTGTCTATTACAACGGCGCCCACCATTATCACAAGTGAGACAAACCTTCTTAAAGCTTTTTGGAGGCTTCCTCATGATGGCAAGCGGGAACTACAGCGTTTGACCTGCGTGTGCACATTATTTGAACACGAGTCGTGAAAAGGACCACCGGTCATAGCCGGATGACATCAAGAAAACTTATTCTAAATTAACGATGAAAACGGGTTATTCTAAGATTAAGAAAACTTATTCTATATTAATTATTTTTCCGCCGACCACTGACAAGCAGCTGCTGCCGAAGGCCTCTGCACCCGTGCATGGAGGGCCGGTTGGCTTGCATGGGGTCAGCCGTGCCGCCTTCGTGCCGCCGTCTGCCTCTCTGGCTCTCGGCCCGATGGCTCCTGCTGACAGTTCGTTCAAGACATTCAACACTGTCCACCCTGACTGGCTTGACATTGACCCTGAGCCTGTTGAGGTGTGTGACTCCGATGATGATGGAGAGGGCTCGGACTGCCCTCCTGGTGTCTGCCTGACTGAAATTGAGGGGGGTGCACCGCCGGCGGCTGCGGCATTTCGGCGGTTCGGAGTCCCCAGAGGCTCCAGGCCATTTGGCTTTGGTGAATTTGCTCTCACTCTTTTCATGGTGGCTACTTTTCTGTTCAGTGCTACAGCGATGCCGACACTCGTGGTCGGCGGTGGTGTCAGGGGCCTGGTTGAGCCCGGAGCCACCTACGGCTACGGTGCGGTTCATCCCGGTGGTGCATTACTGGATTCCCTTTGCCCGCCTGTGATTGCTACTGGTTCGTCATTGCTGCCGCGGGATGTGACACCGTTCTTTTCTCAAACGACTTCAGCGGCTTTGCAATCTGATGGTTTTGCCACTCCACTTTGGGATCCGCCTGACCCACTTGGGTCTGGTGGTGTCAGTACTTACAAATTCTCTTCTCAATTGACTTCGGATGCTTTTCTTAATTGGAATCCGTCTGCTGAACTCGGCTCTGCCGACCAGCTTTGCAGTGGCTAGAGTCTGCTTATTTCAAGTCATGGTGGTGTGATTAGCCTTAGCCGCAGTGGTGGGTTGTGCCGGGACAAGTCCCCGGGCACCCAGCTTGAAGTATATCTGTTTCCAGTAAAGTGCTGTTTGTTATCTGTTTAGTTAGCTCCGCTTGCCTAGCCCTATTGGCTGCAGTCACAGCTCCGGGTGGTGTGCTGGACTTTAGGTTCAGGGTTATTATCATGGGCTCTGATAGCCCCTAGCCTGACCCGTCTCTGATCGCAACCGTGACTCCGCTAGTAGCTAGGATGACAGTACAGTAGTACTGTACTGTCAGTCATCACTTCGTATTATCCGGGTTTCCGAGATGCATGATAAAAGCACTCGGCCGGACTGATTATGGGAGCTTAGCCAGTTTGTTTTACCCGAGCGGAACACCTGTTCTCGCAAGTTATCTACATTGATGGTGATGGGCTCAGCTGAGTGGAAGAACTTTGTCAGTGTGTTGTAGATGGCCAGGGCGGAGGTGCAGGCTTCTGACATGGCAACATACTTTGCCTCTGTAGAGTGAAGGGCAGTGCATGGCTTCTGCTTCTTTGACCATCAGTCAATGAGCATACCGTGAAAGTAGAGACAGTAGCCGGAAACTGAGTTCCGTGTGACAGTGTCTCCTGCATGGTCTGAGTCACAGAACGTTGTGAGCTGGGGTGTTGTAGAGTCAATAGCCATAGCAAGTGTGTAGTCTCTGGTGGAATAGGCATAGTGAAGGATCCGCTTGGCAGCGGTGAGGGCCTCAACTGTGGGCTGGTGGCAGAACTGAGCCAGATACGTGACGTGGTAGTATATGTCGGGTCTGACTGTCCTGGCTAACCAGAGCAGAGAGTAGATCAAGGATCTGAGGGGTGTCTCAATGGACCTGTCAATGGCATCAGGTGGGGGAATGGGGAGGGAGAGACCCTCTGTCATCGGTGATCGAGGTGGCTGCTTATCCGTGTCTATGCTGAACTTAGCACACAGATCTGTGATGCTCCGCTCGTGTGAAAGCTCAATCCTGGTCGGGTATGACTCTCCTGTAGGAAGTGTCTCAGTCTGGACATCAACCTTGAGCTGGAGGAACTGGTTGAGGACACCAGAGTAGGTGGCCTGGAATGTGGACATGATGTCAGTGTGAAACCGGGCTCTGGACCGCTCATCGGCACAAGCCACAATGAAGTCATCAACGTAGATGAGGACTATGAAGAGCTGACCGTCAATCCAGCCGATGTACAGGCACTCGTCATATGTGGACCTGCTGAGTGTAGGGTAGCGGTCTGTCATGAACCTGTGTGCGGTCTCTGACCAAAGTCTGCCTGAGGTCCGATGTCCGTAGAGTGCCTTCTTCATATAGGCACCTACATATCCTAGGGGATGGACGTACGGTGTAATTCTTGTGTAATGAACCCTCTTTTATACGAGATGACAGATTCTCGGCAGGTCTTCATTTTGCGTCATATTTAATTTATCACGATCGCGAATGGCATGCTGATCTATGTCACATGGTAATTTAAAGTTTTGATCTGTACCGCTCAGAAAAGCTACTAGCTTCAATAAATACAGCAGAGCCGCGCGATTGGCATCTCAGAAGAATCTCGAGCGTAATACCGTATTTATTTATAACAACCTTGTAAATTTATACCAGAGTAGTTAGTTTTTAGGAGACCGATCGATCTATCGGGAGGGTTTTTCACATAACTCGATATACACGTGGCAAAGCCTATATTACTTAGGGATGTCGTACATTTCCCACGTGTATGTATGTATATATAGAAAACCCTCCCGATAGGTCGATGCACCTTTTAAAAAAATAGTACTCCTACACCCCACATTCATATTTCTAATAATAGCATGCCGTTGAACTAACTAAATACGGATTCACTGTCATACTGTAATCCTGCGGTTGTCTGCACTTTTAATTTCGTTCACTGCGATATATACCGTAGAGATTAATGATGCTGACGAGTTTATATATTGACGACTCCGAGAATAAAATAAATAGTATATGGAGACAAAACGTTGTAGGACGTACCCCTTCGGAAACCTGACATAGTACCGCTCATCCTCAGGTATTAGAGCCTGGAGGAAAGCCTGAGAGACATCATAGTGGTATGGCATGAGTCTGTGTGTCAGGCAGAGCGCTAGTAGGAGTCTGAAGGTGGTGAGCTGAGGTGTAGGGGCAAAGGTCTCCGCCTCCTCATAGAAGGTGCGGTCCATGTCTCCTCTGGTGGTGCATATGGCCTTAAACTTGTCAAGGGAGCCGTCTGTCAGCTTCTTGAGCTTAAAGACAAACTTACTGGGGGAGGACGGTGGAGCCTGGGGGGAAGGCGGTGACTGGATCGGCCCTGTCTGGCTGAAGTATGCCGTCAATCTCTGACTGAATAATGGCTTTGTGCCACTGTCTCCAATTAGGGCTGACCCGAGCCTGTCTGTATGTAGCAGGGTCTGGCTCGTCCATGAAGGCATCACTCGGGAAGTCTGCGGGGTCTGAGTCTGCGTCTCTGAGGGCAAGGAGCATGGCCTTCTGGTCTGGGGAGATGATGACAACATCGGTGTCTGCATACTGGGTGGAGTGTGAGTATGCAGAGTCGAAGTACACCTGGTATCTGTGCTGGACCTGAGACTTATGGTCTACAGACACGATGACTGCAGGGTGATACTTCTGTCGGTCAGCTGGCTTAGCCGAGCACATAGCAAAACACGGGTAAAAGACATTATTAGGTGCCCCATGTTTGTGTCTGTGCTTGAGAAAGCTGATGAGAGTGGCATAGTGGCTCTTGGCCAGCTGGAGATAGTGTATGAGCTTTACCCAGACTGGATGTCCGAGTTTAGCACACTGGACCTTGACATAGGCAAAGGTCTCTGACTCGTGGGTGCTGCATGCAAGCTCGAGGATGTCGGGGAAGGAGAGGGCTGTGGGGCGTCGGATGGGGTACAGCTTCTTTGTGAAGATAGCTGTGGAGGCGGGATCAACCAGAGTGTTGTGCGTGTTGGCAAGTGTCTTAGCCATGAGAGCAGGGTCAGTGACAAACGTAGGCCTAGAGAGAGCCTTGAGTTTTCCTTTCACTGTATCAAGGCATAGATAGTTGCCTGGTGTGAGATTCCCGACATAGCGGTATGGCTTGCTCTTAGGCTGGAGTTTAGCCGAAGTGTCAGCTTTGGCTCCTGCCTTAGAGCGCTGTGCGGGGTCCTGCCAGACATTGCATTCGGACCAGAAGGGCCGGAGCTCGATGTAGTCGAAGTGACGGCCGGTGTATCTGAGATGAGGTGTGTCCATTCCAATGTGCTTGTTAGGCATAACATTGAGGACTGTGTTAATGGCATGGAGTGCAGCAAGAGGCCATGTGTACAGCGGGGCATCATATGTGCGCATGGTGCTGTTCATGATCTTCTGCATGTCTCTCCAGAGCACCTCAATCTGAGCCTGGAACTCGTGCATGTATGGCGGACCGGTCTCGTGGCGCATGCGGTACTGTCGGAGCAGTGTCTTCATCTCCTCCGATGCGTACTATGTGCTGTGGCACAGTCTGTGTGGAAAGTGATGGTCTCTGTTGTGAAGCCGTGGGGCTGAATGTCATCAAGGACAGATTGGAGGTGGAAGTGTTGGCCTCCCTTAGAAGGCGAGGCAAATCCGAAGGCCTTTTTAGTGACGGGGCACTTAAAGGCACTGATGAAGACTGACTCGTCGTAGCCAGGGGGTTTGCATGGGCCCCAAATGTCAGCAAATATGTGCGAGAATGGCTTGGACTGTTTCCATTTGACAGGCCGGTGGTTGGCTGGCAAAGCCGGAGGCGGTCTGCGGTTGGCTCTGTCAAATACATTAAAGGGTCTTGGGCGTTTGGCATTCCAGGTGTTGCAATGAGCACGCCCGCAGCCTGACAGGATAGTCCTGAGTGTCTTCATGGAGAGGTGTCGTCTGGGTACTGCAAACTGAAGCCCCTGCGAGAAGAGGTGAGCAATGTACTGGTGTGAGTAGTGGCCCAGACAGGCATGGAGGTACTGATGAGGGTCAATCCTGGGGACTGTGGTGGCATCCTTGAAAAGGATGATGGTGTCGAACGGAGCCCCCTGGATGAAGACACGGTCAGCACCGCCCTCCTCTCCTGCATCTGTGAGGTCCTGGGGGAAGTAGGTACCAGCTCGAGGGCGGGAGAAGAAGCCGGGTGTGCCTGCTGGGATGGTGGCTATCTCCTGAAAGTGATAGGTGAGTGGCCACCAGGCTGCAGATGGTGACTTCCGGAGACACACCGTGTATGAGGTGTTATTAGGGTCTAACCAGAAATCCTCTAGCATCTTCATCAACATCCTTTGGATGATGGACGGAGTTGATGAAGGGCGGGTTGGCCCAGAAAGAGCGCCCGCACCAGACATGGTCCTCAGCAGGGTCCTGGAGGGAGTAGTAATGCTGGCACTGTGTGTTACCCCGTGGGTAGGGGATGCCGTCTGTGTAGAGGTCTGTGTCACAATAGCCGTATGGACTGTGCTGAGCAAACTCTCTGTAGGCGGACCTAGCGACCATCCAGTCGACTGTGCCCTTCTCTGCAAGCTCCGAAGGGGCAGGCTGCAGGAGGGGTCTCCTCTGTGCTATGGAGTGAGCAGATGGGGTGGCTCGCCAGCTGCTGGGGTGTACAACATAGTCTCTGCCAGTGTCATAAAGGTCAAAGAGAGAAGCACCGTGGTGCCATGTGAGGTCGATGAAGTCAGGGGAGCGGGCCCCGTGTCTGAGCATCTGGCATGGCGGACTGAGAGGAGGTTTGGGGCATTTGGATCATAGAAGGCTTGGAGAAATGGGAGTGCGATCCAAGTGCCGTCGGTGTACTGGAAATCAATGGAGGCTGTGCCGACACTGTGAGGCTTGTAATGCTGATCCGAGGCTGTGGTCATGCTGGAGGTGCACGGGGACAACTCAGTGAAGAGCTCCCTGTTATTCAGGAGGAGATGTGAGGCTCCTGAATCTACAAGGAGGTGTCCGTGCGTGTTGGAGGCACGGCGGCCTTTCCCAACCAAGCAGAGGGAGGAACACCGGTGTGCCGTGGTGACAGTGCGGGGCACCGTCGGTGCAGCTGAGGTCTCTCCCCACGGCGCTGCAACCGCAGGGTCGTAGACCTCAATGCTGATCTCTGGGGCCCAAATGGTGGTCATCATAGACCTCAAACTGGGCCCAATCCTCCTCAGGGTCGTCGGTGCAATATGAGGGGTGTGTTAGGCTGTAGTTCTCAAGGAACTGATTAAGCTGATGGAAGGAGGGAGATGACATAACTGAGAAATCCCACTGTGAGTGCTCTGGGGGGTGTGAGCTGTTTGGCCGGGGCCGGGGTGTGTCAGTGCAGCTCGAGGTGTCTGTCATGAACTGCTTCCACATAGTAGTGGTCTCCGAGGTGTCCTCCTGAGATTCAGGGACAGAAGGGAAGTCGAAATCCGGTGTGACGGCACAGGCCTGCACTGTGGATGGACGGGACCGGGGGCTGCATGTGTGTGTCTGAGGTAGCAGCCAGCCGGTCAGTGTCCACCAAGCAATGCAGGCAGGGTGCCCGCTGTAGCCCGTGTAGTTGCCCTATCGGCAGTGGGCTGAGCAGGCACCGTGCCGTCAGTGTCGGATACTGGAGGAGGAGGTGTGTGTTGGGGCGGATAGCCCTCGGTGTCTGACTCGTAGTCTGACTCGGAGACATCGGCCCACTGGCCAAGACTCTCAAGCCCGGGGTATGGTGTATAATCCGAGGGGGCTGGGGAGCTGTCAGGGGCACCGAGTGCAGGCGGTTGCTCAGAGGCCACTGTAGTGTCGGCCTCAAGAGCTGTGCTGAGAGATGTAGGGGTGTCAGCGGCGGTTGCGCCGTCAGTATAGACGGTGTGATCGGTGGGCGTGCCCACAAGCGCCTCATCGGCACTGTGTCCCAGGGGCGGTGTGGAGGCAGCTGCTGGCTCACAGAGTGTGGTGGGAGCTGCGGTGACACCACCGGAGGGCAAATGTGGCGTGTGGTTGGCCGGCGCCGTAGCACTGGCGGAGGCCGGCTGTGGAGAGGCAGTAGCTGGTGCGGCAAGGCCACCGGAGGTCGGCTGAGGTGAGGCAGTGGCCGGTGCCGTGGCACCACCGGGGGCCGGCTGAGGTGAGGCAGTAGCCGGTGCCGTGGCACCACCGGAGGCTGGCTGTGTGGTGGCATTGGCCGATGCCGAAGCACTGGCAGAGGCCGGCTGTGAGAAGGTGGTAGCCGGCCGAGGTGACATATAGAATGTGTATGTCAGTGTTATGTGCAAAAGTGTGAGAAGCACAGCAACCGTGAAGGAGAACCAGTGCATGGCAATGGCTACCAGGGTGCGTGTGACCGAGGGTGTGTTACAGCCAGGCTGTGGTGCGGCGGTGTATACGGCAGTGGTGTGAACCAGATCTGTATGCGTGCCGTCCCAATGCATCCCCATCCCAGGCACTGCAGTATGGATGTATGCAGTGTCAGGTGCAATTGTGGTGGCTGGGGGGATACCAGTGGCCCGAGGCTCAGGCTGGTGGCAGTCGGGAGGTGATGATGGTGGTGGGAGAGGGGTGGTGGCAGTGTCCAGAGTGTCCTCGGAGATGGTGGAGGCCACTGAGGTGCTGCCGGTCAGGAGGTCGGTCAGGTAAGGCAGAGGGCACTGGGTGTTGCAGTCCACGGTGATGTCTGTCTGGACTGGGGCGGTGGCGGTGCTGTTGGCCGAAGCCAGTGACTCAGCTACCTGGTGCTGCCGGTCATGCCTCTGCTGCTGCTGCCTGGCCTTCTTCTGCTTCTCCCTGTCCCGCTTCCTCTGCCGCTTCGTCTTCTCCCAAGAGGAGTCCTCGTGGTCGGGGTCCTCCCTCAAGTCAGTAGCCGTGACGGTGTCGAAGTACCTGAAGGCAAAGAGGGAGGGGGGCTCCGGCTGGGGGAAGGAGAACTGGGTGTCGGGTGGAGAGGCGGAGGGGGAGAGAGAGCTGAAGGGATTGGGGGAGAAGTGGTTGGCCGAAGCCGAGGGAGGTGGGTGAGGTGATGGGCCGGAGATCTGTGGGATCCAGGGCTTA